>JAPTGZ010000013.1:1980334-1993776 GCA_029814645.1 Fowleria isostigma
AATAAAGATTTTTTTTTATTGCAAATAAAGAAAAATTAAGAGAAAAAATTGTGAAAATGTATTATTTAATTATACTGGTTGGCCTAGTATGGGTTGTGGTCACCTCCCTCTATCACAGCATTTGTTACATTTTAAAAAAGGAACCTGTTCTAATGGCAGTGAAGTCACGTCTAGTGATATTTAATTTGTCATTAAGGATATGGGGCTGGGGGGTGTCGTCAAATGTCGTGTTTATGTCGAGTTAATGCCAATTGCCCTGCTTAGTAAATCTGGTCTCCAGTTAATTCAGAAGCAGAAACAAGAGCTCTTATATACGGTTAATGTTGCTAATAATAAAGTGATTACAGGCAAAAAAAAAAAAAAAATCATAGGGACTTGGATATCTGAAACTGTTCTTGTGGTTTAGATGCCGTCTCACCATGAAATGCTTGCGATAACTGCAGGTTATATGGTGTCAGCCGTCACTAATCACTTTAGAAACGCCGCAGGGTATCTCGGTTCTTTTGGGCTGTGAATCTGGAGGTCAGATGAAGAGCAATATTCAGACGAGGTTCCTGTATTCAAGCCTTTTTTCTCCACTAATGGGCTACAGAACACATTATCCTTCACCCATCTGGCGGATTTGCTTACCTTCCCAAGTGCATTGAAGGGGTATTAGAAGAGACCAACTGCTAAAGCAAACTTTTGAGGACATTGACGTCTTCCTAGGGGGGGTATTACGGGGAACCTGAGACAATAGCTCATTCTATCACAAGCACAGCAATCTGAGTATTTAGGTGCTGTGAGCTCCTATCGATTGAGGCAGATAATTGGGTCCGTAATGGAAAAAAAACGCAGCAGCTAAAGCTCCAGAGAGACCTCACAGGGGATTTTAATATGATGAAGTGTCATGCTGATTGCACCTTGTTTAGCTGTCAATGTGTCATTTCACATTTTCTCTCCCTCCGTCTCTTCTCCATCCTCTGCTTTTTTTTTTTCGTCTCAGAATAATGCCGTTTGATGACAAGTCACATCAAAATCTAATACAACCTACTTATCATA
The DNA here is from genome assembly GCA_029814645.1 of Fowleria isostigma. Taxonomy (NCBI): domain Eukaryota; kingdom Metazoa; phylum Chordata; class Actinopteri; order Kurtiformes; family Apogonidae; genus Fowleria; species Fowleria isostigma. The sequence continues at coordinate 1,981,376 of JAPTGZ010000013.1, forward strand.
CTACAATATTATCAAACGAATTGCTAAGAGTCATAATCAGATGATGGACCTAATAATAATGAGACAAATAAAAGATACCAGACTGGGTGATTGAAGCCAAAATGCTCTTCTTGATTATTTTGTTAAGTCTTACAATCCCAAGCAATAATAATAATCCTTTTTTTTCCCCTCACTTCAGAAATGCTATTACATTGCTGTTTTGTTGTCAACTCATACGGTTAGAAAGGCAAGGGTAGTTTTGAGTTACACATCTACAAGAATCCGGACAACATTTTCCTCCGAGCACACAGTGTCACCTTTTAAGACTCTCTTGACACCATGGGATCAGGTTTACATTTCAGGATAATGTTAACTTCAGCCAAGGGCAAGCAATGGCCTTTCAGAGTCAAATTTGTGTTTTATAGAGAAGCAATTTAGCTTTTTTTTTTTTTTTAATCATGAGGCTTGTGTGTCCTTGATAACTACAAAAGGACTCGGCCAAGAATGACTCAGTAACCCTGCGGGCAACTGATATAGAAGTACTACATCCACAATGCATGAAATAAGTAAAGAAGAGAAGTTTTGGTGCAGAACTTAAAGTGGGTTAGGGAAAAATTGATTTAGTTGAGAAAACTGAATTTAAATCTGGTCATAGTGTGGGGGAAAAAAAAAGAGACAGCCGAGATGGATAGATATGGGACAGAGTATGAGCAATCTGAAGAGAACAGAAATCAAATATTTTTAGGAGAATGATCTGATCTTGACTGAGAGGCAGAGACAAAAGTCAGCCCCTCAGTGTGAAAATGAAAACCAAAAAAGACAGCGGCTGCAGCACTGATTACCAAGTCTGTCCACGTTCACTGTGATGTGCCATAGACACCCGTCATGGAGGTTGTTGACAGAATGCATTAAGTATTAACATGTAGCTGTGGCACAATAAGACTTCTCCAAGGGCCTCTACAGTACATGCTAATTTCATTAGAGCTGCTATGCAAGAGAGACATCTTTGTATGCAAATGAGCAAGCTTAGTATAAGTAAATTACTGCTCGTTTCTGCCAAGTGTGTGATTATGGATGTGGGCTGCCTGTGCTCAAACACTCCACCAAATGTGTGAAGCCTTTGGAGTTCACTAGAACTCATCACCACAGGAAAACTCAACCATTACATGTAGTTTGTGCCACAAAATGACACTATGTAACTTTAAAAATGCACAATGAAATTCATGAATGTTTTACTTTTATTTTATGGACTATATTTCCAATTATAGTTATTGTTCTTATTGCACACACTCTACGAAACATACACACAAGATTTCAACTGGTGGAGTGATGGACACCAAAGTGCCATGCAACGTGCATCTGCATCATTCCTGCACACAGCCTCCTGACTGCCTGATCATGGTTGACTGCACTCAAGCATGACATTGTTGCTCCAGACATTTTTCCCATTTTAACTTCAAGGTTTTTACAGGGTGGGTCACGTGTACAAAGCCTACATATTTTTGGTTAGCAATTTCGCCCACCCCAGTATTTCATCCCGGTACCCATTAAGAAAAAGCACAATCAGTCAGGCAGAACAACAGTAGATTGTGTGGCTGAGAAGCTGTTTGGAGTGTCTGAGTATATCTCATGACAATTCTAGCACATTTTTCATGTGTGTTTTTAATGTTGCTTAGTGTAGATACAATATTAGTTAGTTTCCACAAAAATACCTGCAGGAGAAATTATGACGTCAGCAGTACTAGGGATGCACTGACTTTTTCAAACCCATGAGTAACCAATAAAAACATGCGGGAACGGATACAAATATAAAACACATTTTTCGCAGGTAGCATGGGGAAAATTTAACAAAATGCAGGTAAGTAGCAGGCAAGGATGTAAAAACTAAAAGAAGGTTCCTGTATGAAAATAATTTACAAGACATCTAATGATGATGATGATAAGCTAATTGCACCATGGTTGATCCACAGCTGGTTTGTTTTATTTTGAAGTGAGCTTCACCTTTACACCTGACCAAAGACGTCATTGAAGAGAACATACTAGAGATTCATTGATGGCTTGCGTTGTAGCCAAAAATAAAGCTCTGTAAGTGAGTTTCTGTGTAGACAATATGTTTAATAACAGGTCGGGTCTGGTCGCGGGTCTAATGTTCATGGGTATGGGTGGGTGGAAAAAGTGGACCTTTACAGGACTCGGTAGTCATGGTGCGTGAGTGTGTGGGTGTGTTGGCAACATGACTACTGTTGAACATCACAACTGTACAAATCAAATTACTCAGAACATACTCACCCCTCCCTGCTCACAGACCTCAACCTGGTTGGAATTTGTATTTATTTATTTATTGTTTAATTTTTTTATTTTTTGGGGGGACAGCAGGTAATTAACGATAAGGCGTGGGGAGCACACTTTTCATTTAATTTCATTTCATTTCATTTATTTTGAACAAGTGAGTAAACACCACAAATGACCTGCATACAACAGCAACTGATAATTGAAAGACATTCAACAGAATACATGTAAGTTCAATATGACAAATTCATTCAGTTCTGCTCAAAAAGGAGTGGGAAGAAGAAAAAAAAAATTAATCCCACCCCCATTTCATATCAATGGCTTGACAGAATGAGATTTAAATACTCTCCACTGTCTATAAACTTCAAAACAAGACAATGAATAATAATACACTCATTCAACAGTATTTACCTTATATATCCAAAAATGTGTGAAACCAAAGAGAAAACACAAAAACATAAAAGGAAAAATAGGAACAATGCCCATTTATGGAGGTGTTACTGTGGGTAACAGTTAAAAGTTGACTTATATAGTAATAATAATTACATACCAACAATGGTAAGACCACTACAACACCACCAATGGCAAAGTACAGCACATACAAACAATGGTAAGAACAATACCAGAAGGTAAAGGATAACACATGCCATCTAGATGAGAAACAATACACATCAATATCCACATCTCACTGCTTTGTCTATAGAGCTATAGAACCCACCAAGTCCCCCACAGGTCAGTCTTGTTACTTTTAGAATTATACTCCGCATGCACGTAGCCCGTGTCGCAAAAATTTTTAAGGGGAAAGATCAGTATTAGGGATCAGTCTGTTTTACTGAGTCCCAGTCCAGCTAAAAAGTTGATATAGGGTCGATATCCAATCCTAATGTTGGATTGGTGCAACCGGAACCAGTACTTTTTAACATATATAAAACATGACTCAATCACTGTCTTATCTAATAACTCCGTTCTTCAATAATTCATCCCCACTCCTTTTCTGAACCAAGTCCTCATAAATAAACACTCCCTCTCTTACTCCCACTAACTCCACCACCCAATCACTTCACTCCTCCAGTAAAGCTGTCGCTGCCAATTTTCCAGCACAAGTCGAGCAGAATTCTGTCTGAATTTACTCCCAACTGTGACGGCTATATTTAATAAATAGGAATCTGTCTGTTTGCAGAACACATGGGACACAGGAGATGCTGACGTACACTAAAAAAAGGGTTTCATGAAATTTCCTGTGGGCAAGTATGGAGCTTCCTAATTTGGTTTGCATTACAGCAGCGGAGTACAAAAATAACCAAGTGAACCTGGTTAGCGACCGACATTAATATCATTAATGGTCACTGCACAAACACATGTCCAAATCATATTCATGTTTTGCTCGGATGGCCAGTCCACACAGACACTTTCCTGGCATTCAGATGATCCACTATATCCACACACACACACTCCTGACACTGATCCATACAGTGTCATAATAAATACAGGACATTTGTAGCTGTATCGCATAGCAGTTCCTTTTTGTCTTGTGTTTGCATGCCATAATAGCTGACAGAAAATATATGTGTACATTAACAATACAAGACAAGGTCAATGCATTACAGAACATTCAATTAATAAACAAAGAGACACTAATGTGGTTTATTTACTGCAATTAGGTGTAAGATGTAGTGGATAACACTTTTTCCCCCTCCTTTACTGTTTTCAACATGCACAGCAGTATAACACAAAAGGTTCAACTTTATATTTGAGATCTCTAATAGAATGATATGCCACTAGTGGAAGAAGTACACAATGGAAGTGCAGCCATGTCAAAAGTAATTAAGTATCAGCAGCTAAACACAATAGAAGTGTTTTCAGAGAAAGCACTGATTTCACCTATGTGGCATTAGATTATAATGAGGAGTCAGTGTTACAGTTGCAGTTGAATCTACTCTAGAACCGATTCATTTGTTATTTCAGATATATATTAGTGTTCATTACATAATTAATGGAGGGGAATGAAAAAAACATGCCCACCTATAAAAACAAAAGTTTAACTTAATGCATCAACCTTTAAGCATATTTACCGAAATAAAACCAGACCCTAAGTTTAGAGCACAAGTGTTATATAAAATGTGAGCTTTATTTTACCTGCTTTACAATATGTAGTGGAGTAGAAGGATAAAGTAGCATAAAATAGAAACTCTACTACCTCAGATTTTGTGCTACATACAGTATTTGAGGAAATGTTATTATTTAATTCCACCACAGGACAATGCACCTATCCACAGGGGCAAAGACAATGTTGTCAGTCATATGCTACGGCCTTGATAGTCACCAGATCTCAACCCAAATTGACCACCTATGGGAAACTTTGGACCAACATGTTACAGAGCACCACCAGAGCACCATTGTTTTGGCAGAAGCCCTTGAGCAGAATTCATCAGTGTCATGGTGAACTAGATGTGTTCTGGAGGAATGTCAAGACCCAGCACCTCAACTGGACACTATATGTTAATTTTTCCTTTAATTTGTCAAAAACATTATTTTCCTTATTCCCATGGGGAACTAGAGATTTAGAGATTGCAGCTGTTGGCATTTTTTGGATGCTACAGTACAATGGATACATGTTTAAATAGAAGGGTCACATGATGTCATGACCTCTTTCCTAATGAGGATCTTCAGTGGTGAAGGGACCTGTGGCTGAAAGCATCTTGTCATGTTCTGAGGACCATTGGCTACAGGCTCTTGCAAACGGACACAAAGCTCTCAATGCACTATATCCTCCACACTCTTGAAACCAAGTCAGACAAATTCAGAAAATGTCTTTTCTTTTTCTTGCCAATTCTTTTGTAGATGTATTTTTAGGAAGATCTTAACTCTCACTATTTGGCCAATAATTACCATTTTTATGAATAATAACTGCTTAAAACAGTAAGTTTTAGTAGGGAAAAAAAAAGGACTTGAAGTTTTTAGCTAATTTATATTTAATTTTAGGTTTCAATTATTTCAAGCTAGGAAGCAAACAACACAAATTACCTGCATACAACAGCATCTGATGCAAAGACATTCAACAAAATACATGCTAGTTCAATAAGTCAAATTCATTCATTTATGCTTGAAAAGGAGTGGGATGAAGAAAATCTTATATAATCCCACCCCCATTTCTCATCCGTAGCTTGACATCAAGAGATTCCAATACGTTCCCCTGTCTAGTTCCTGCATCTGGTTACAACCCCAACCTCCTTGAAACCTGTGCCTCTGTGTCAAACAAAAACTATGACAACTCTTAGCGTTGGATCAAGGGCTGACTTGATCTGACTATAAACCTCACTATAAACTTTAAAACAGGACATTGAACAAATGTATGAAACCAAGGACAAAACACAAAAAAAAAAAAAAAAGAAAAAAGAACAATGTCCATTCATGGAGTAACCATGGGATGACTGGGAACCAACGCATAACTGGTACCATGGGTAACAGTTATCTGTTAACTTACACAGTAATAATAATTACCAACAATGATAAGAAGATTACAGTAACACCAATGGTAAAGAACAGCACATACCAACAATGGTAAGAAACAATACCAGAAGGTAAAGGATAATACATACCATCTAGATGAGGAACAATACAAATCAATATAATAAGACAGGATGAAGAGTATTGATGTAACATAAATATTAACACCCTCTATCTTTGTACCGAGACCAGACCATTTGTATTTATCAGAAACAAATATATATGTTTATAACAAAACTTTTTGAGATCGCAGAAATAAATGTTGAAGTATTTTCAATCTGTTCAAACATGCCTTTTGGTGTTGACCATTCAGTATCCATATTATGGCTTCATATTTTTTTTATTGTTTCCAGGCAATATTTAGTGGAAGTCTCTGAAACAGTTCCTCTCTACTTGTAACAGAGGTCCACATTCCTGCAATAAAGTGTTGTATAATGTCAAACAGCTCAGGATCTCAGTTTTTAGATTTGATTGGAATTTTGTGGATTGGGTAAATGGTTAATTGACAGTAATTTGAATACTGTAAAGGGCAAAATGCAAAGATTGCTGTTTTTAAAGGGTTAATTGAAGTGATTTTCCAGAGAAGTATGTCCTTTGCCAATCATAGCTGGGATACAGACACAAGACCTGAGCCTATGACATCTGTATTATTATTTCATAACCTCAGTGTTTCAAATAACTAGTCACATCCTCTTAATTGTGTGTTGTTTAAAATTATCTCCCAGGTGTCAGAGGCTCAGATATTAGAACACATAAGCACATAATTATTAATATATGTGAAATAATACTGTTCAGATTTTATTAAAGCAGTAACATTTACAATAGAGCTGTATCTTTTGCCATTTTTTCCGCCCCCTTACGGTGAAAACCTCCTCGATGCTGCTGTGAGACGGATTTTTATCCCACATTTCAACACTGGGCTGTTTGATGTTGGACTCAGGCAGCTTCAACCCATGTCGGGATATGATCAAAGGTAAGATTTTGAGATCTGCAAGCCTTGGCAGTGAAAGAAAGGTAAGCCGACTCTACAACAACTTTTTTTTTTTTTTTTCCATTCTTCAGCTTTGAATCTGCTCTTAATATCAGCCATGTCCCCAATTACATGTATTTTTGCTTAAATGTGTTCCTGGTGATGAGAATCTATACCTTTCCACAAGAGCTGTAGCCTTATTTATGCTACTGAAGTTTTTTTCTAATAAGAACACATGTTTGTTGTTCAAAGATGAACTCCTCACTTAACAGATGGAGTCTTCTTGCAGTGGAAAATAATGGCTGAAGGGTGTTGATCTGGGTGAAAATTCCATTAAAACCGTTGTTTCTTTATGCATTGTAAAAAGCAACAGAAAATAGAACTGCAACCTCTAATTGTGCCACAAATATCCTCCTTCCTACAGACTATTTTCTTTTTTTTTTTTCTCCAACAGGAAGCTGAAACTTCCAATGAACTATATAGCATAGCGAAGAATAACACAGTGAAATAGATTAACCCACAATATCACTTAACTGAAAGTTTTGTTTCCCTTGAGGCTTTTTTCTTTTTATACCCTGAGGTGCTGCGGAGCTTTTTATCTCAGAGGAAACTGTTATACTTCAAGGTACGAGCTCCAACACCGTCAGAGGAGAAGCTACATTTAAGGTTTAAGCGAAAGTCATATCTTCGGGTGCACTTGAAGGTTGCGTCTCAACACTTTCCCGGCATGCTGTCATGGCAGGGTTTTTTTTCTTTTTTTCCTTATGGCCTAAAATTATTTAGAGTGCAGACTTCTAGTGGGGAAAAATAAGGGTCTCAGCTTCCTTGTTCCTAGAGTTGGCAGTACAGTGCACATAATTGACTGTTCCTGTGAAGTGTCAGGTGACTTTTTACGTATAATCCCAACATTTTAGCCCATAATTGTCAAAACAAACTTGTTCCTGAATACAGCGTTCCTACAGGTTTCTACAAATTAAATTTAAGATATTTTAAGACCTTTTAAGACATTAAAAACAGAATTTAATGCATATTTCATGGCCATTATAGCAAAAATTTATGACTTGTAGAATTTACAATGTGCCAGACAATGTGTGCCCCCCCCCAGTTAATGTCAAATTACGTGACGGACCTACATGACGAGGACATGATGAGTTATATAGCTCTGTAGATAAAGCTGTGGCAAAGTCAAAATGAGCTCCACTCACCTTATCAGTGACTAGCTGCGGCCCCCCAGGTTTGGATGGGGGACAATGTGCTATGTGCTATATGTGATATGCCCCACCCACACACTCATGGACCTCAATCCGTGACTGAGGAAGAGTATGTTCTGAGTTATTTATAATGTTGTAGTTAGTATTCTTTTTAATAGACGCAGTAGTTTGTTTACCTGCTCATTTATAATGTTGTGATGTACAACAGTAGTCACTAAAACACACATGACAGGGGCTGCAAAGTTTGCAATAATCAGTTTCTACTTTCAGTATAAACACACATTTAAACACTAAACATAGAACAAGTTTATGACAACCTAACTTAAGAGCTACCATATCAAATTTAATATATTTTAAAGACTTTTTTAAGGTATTAAATGCAGATTTGTAAATTCAAGACTTTTTAAGATCCCGTGATAACCCTGTAAATACATCACAAAAGAACTGATAATTCCCTGTGTGCTTGCATGTAATGCCAGGCACAGGGGACTATTGTTTGTTAGACTGACTTATACAAAAATTTGGCAAAAAATGCGGCCCAGAGCATTGGAAAAAGGCCAAAACATATTATCGCAAATAAAGGCTGGCTGGTCTGAAAGAATGTGCTATTATCTGGATTGACATTCTGATGCATGGATTTTGTAAAAGTTGCAAAAAAAGGTCAAATTTGTCCATCCAAAATGAATGGGGGTATTTTCAAGTGACTGCCATTCCCAAATGATTAATCCTAAAATTATTCTGAAATATGACAAATGTACGGCCCGGCCCAAAAATTATGTATGTGACACATCATAACAATATCTTGTATGGTTTCCAAACAAGAACACCATACAAAACCGCATTCACATACAATGGGAACAGAATGCTGATGGCTGAAATTGTCCCCACTCTAACTTAGAGTGGATTGGGTTTTATTTTAGAAAATCTACAAACAACTCTTCATAACTCTCATATGTTGGGGGTTTCAGCAATAACTTATGCATCATAATGTTGTAAAAACTCTTTTCTCTCAAACACTATTCACATTTTAATCTGAAAATGTTTTGTTTTTGACGTACATGCCTCTAAGTGCACAGAGTGATGACTTCTCTCTCAATCACTCCAATGCTACTCAGACTCAGATTTTATAACTAGTCTGTCTTTGGTACCATTTCTCGCACCTAACCACAAGTCCACCAATCCAGCAAGAGGCAAACACATGGGTTCCATTTCCTGAAGAAAAATGTAGGAAAGTCTAGTTCTTCTGTGATGTATTCCTCTCTGAGCACATTCCTGGCATCATTTAGAGCCATAAGGTAAAATTTTAAACAAAAAAATCTCAGGTTTGTGCTTGAAACACTTGTTCATGCTGTAATTAATCCAAGCTATGCACTATTTCACATGACTAATTACCTTTAATAGCCTAATTTCATCAGCAGTGAAACAGTGAGGTGTAAATGAGAGGCAGTGCCAATCTCTCACATGTATTCATTATTATTTTTATTGTATGATTTAATTACCCCTGAAGCTATGCTCTAGCCACTCTGATTTCAGAGTTCCTTATTTTTCTTGTCACAGTTGTAACTTAATTGCATATGGTCATATTAGTGTGCCATTGTTAACACTGTGTCAATTTTCAAGCAGGGAAAGATTGTGGATTTTTTTAAGGTTTATGGCGCGGGGAAGCGAGTCATGGGGCTTATGGTGAAACATCATGGAGACGAAGAGAAACGGTGTGAAGCCACCACTGCTTTTCTAAACCTGAGTTTGTGAAGCATGGATGGTAGGTGTGAAAATCGCTTTCCCAATACCAGATGGGTGTAAAAGCTGAGTGACAGCACGGTGCTCAGAGGTAACATGCTCATGCTCAGAGGTCAATGATGTAGAAGCAAACTTTAACCAGTTTCCCCAAGGGAATCATTAGAGTCTAATTTAATCTCATTTGTGTACAACTGGTGTCTAAATTAAACACCTGCCATGCACCAAATGCCCAGAACATTTGTCTTCGTGGATAAATCAATAAGGGCAACTATAACGTACTGTACATTATCAGTGTAGTGACTTCAGTGCCTTACCTCTTTAAATTTGTCGTTTTTTAAATAGTCGATTCAGGTAACTTTTCAGGCATTTTTCTTTCTTTTAACGGCAATATATGAACGCAAAAACATTCACATCTATTGGAGAAGTTTAAGATATTTCTCCTTTGATTTTAGTAGTGTTCTTGAAACAAAGGCCAAATAGCCCAGAAATCTTTACAAGGAAAAAACAATCTATATAAGAGTGTGAGCAGAAACATCAGAAGAATGGAATGATGCACTGAGATGGGTATTAAAAATAAACTTCTCTACTGAGAAGGGCTTCAGGGCAGTTTACTTTAGTGGAAGTGTGAAAATGTGGTAATTCACTGGGTGTTTGCGGCTTTTTTAGCTGCAGACTGATTGTCAATCATGGCTGAGGTTTACTGTGTGAATAAACCACACTGAACATGTATTGTCTTTACACTAACGTGCTTTAGTTTTAACAAGGAAGTCTGTTAAAACAATGTCGGTGTTCATGCAGCATACAATCATGGATGTATTTTTCATTCAAAGACACAAATTGAGGGAATATTACAATCAGGTTGTGTGGTGAGCGATTATTTCAAGTTCAACATGACTGCATGAAGTAATTCATAATAGAGCTGGAATGAGTACTTGAGTAATTCGAGTCCAAAAAAAAATTCCACAACTTGTTTATTTTACCTCAAGTATTTGTTTAATTAATTTCGTTTAGATTGTCACTTGTGCTCTGCCCTGGGGATTGTGTTGTACACAGACTGTGAACAGTGATGCACGCGACTCACAGTTAAAAGATGGTGTTAAGGAAGAGAGCAAAGAGACCGTCTGCAAAAGGTAAAAGATGTCCAAAGTTTGGAATCACCTCAAACTTAAAAAAAAAAAAAAACAACACAGAGAATGTGGTGCAATGTGTGTAAGTACATCCAAAGCCAGCACAAGGTACAGTAAATGCTCATCTTCCACTCAAGACTAGTGTAACATTAACAGATTTAACAAAAACCTTCCTTTTTTAGAAAAGATTTTAACTGATTGATTTTGTCTGTTGATTGCTTCTATTGATTTTGTCTGTTTTTTTTTATCTGATGTGTTGATTTTATGTAGTTTTATTGTATACTGTTGCTTTGTTGTGCACTTTGAGATTTGGTATCAAATGTAAAGTGCGTTATAAATTATTATTATTATTATTATCATTATTATTATTGTGATTGCTAACTTAGAAACACAAAAGTGCTGGTTAGAACGTAGGCTATGCATTTGTTATAGTGTATGATAATGAATCTCATGACTGCTCGATGATGAAATCCGATTCTTCTATTAATCGCAGTAGAATACTTGACTTCAAAAAGAGTCATTAGCTGCAGCCCTAATTGATAATAAGGTGGCCATGTGTACAGGAATTTAGGATGCATTACATTAATTTCATAAAAAAAATAAATAAAATTGTGGTGCATCTGTATCTTGTCGTCCAATGTAGATTCAAATCCCCACACATCACACACATTGAAAAAGACTGTCCGACCATAATCTGAATTCTTTTCTGTCTACTTGAGACACAACAAGAGCGGCCCTGAAGAGACAAACACCAAGGCGAGAGGTCTCAACAAGTCACTTTGGATATTTTAATGTTGGTTTGTTGGTTGAAGGATAATACGAAGAAACAGACGTATTCTGTCAGTGGTGTTCTATCATTAACCTCAGGACAAAGGCAAAGGGAAAGACATATTGTCTGAGGTCACACAAGGATGCTTGAGTGGCTCAGAGCCTCTTTTGTGTTTGATTGCCTGTACGTGAGCAGGAGGATATGTTATTACAAAACAAATATGACAAAATATCTAATTCACTTGTGTGTGCAGGGGGAACATATCCTGTATTTGTACTGAAGAGATGGAAAATGACAAAGAAAGGCCGATGAAAGAAATCAATCTTTTACTTTCCTCTGAGATAGAATTGGATTTTAGAAAAAAAAAAAAAAAATAGCGCCTTAAAAAACATTTGTGTAGCTTATCTTTGTTTCTCTGCTCATGGTATAGCTGGCTGTCACAGGTAAAGCTCTGGTCATCATGTATGTTTAGAGAAAATCCTCAATGTACATGCATATTGCAGATTATGAAGTCTGGTCATGTCATACACTGCTCGGCCAAAAAAAAAGGTGCACATACAAAATTTGACTGCACCACCTCTGGTTTTGATTCCAGGAGACATTCACTATGCTTATGGTGTCACAATAAGGTTTATAATATTTTTTCATCCATAGTTGCATTAATGTTTTATTTTTGATGATGGAGAATCGGACCACTGTACCAAGTCTTCATCACATTGTAAATTAAAATCAGGATTTTATGGAGGATAATCCATGTGTGAAAATGATGTCTCATTCTCCCTGAACCATTCTGTCACAAACCTGATGAC
>JAPTGZ010000013.1:1993876-2020901 GCA_029814645.1 Fowleria isostigma
TGACAGAATGGTTCAGGGAGAATGAGACATCATTTTCACACATGGATTATCCTCCATAAAATCCAGACTTTAATTTGTAATGTGATGAAGACTTGGTGTAGCGGTCTGATTCTCCATCATCAAAAATAAAAAAAACGAATGCAACTATGGGTGAAAAAAAATATTATGAACCTTATTGTGACACTACATAAGCATGATGTGGTAAAAAGATGTAACAGTGAATGTCTCCTGGAATCCAAACCAAAGGTGGTGCAGTCAGATTTTGTATGTGCAACTTTTTTTGGGGGCCGGGCAGTGTATAACAGCGCTGCCAGGAGACTTGAAATTTAAAAAAATAAATAAATAAAAGCGATAGTTTTTAAAGCACCTTTCTGAGATAAGCCCAAACATGCAAGTCGACTATTCACGCAACACACTTGCTCACAATAGCAGCATGGCAGCAGGCTGAAGCTCAGACTTCTTCTTTTCCTCGCTGCAGTTTGAGCTTGCTTTGATCTGGCATTGATGCTTTATTCCTCCTGACTACCAGCCACAACTCTGTGAGAAGAAAAAAGGCTTTTGGTGTCCTGAAAACACAGGCTGAAGACAAAGTGTGAATCTGAATTAAAGTTGAGTACACAAAGTTAATGGAACTGGAAAAGTTTTGCACGGCTCAACACAAGCTGACGGCGTGCACACAACTTCCCAGCTGTGTTCTCCGAGCGCACTGGGGTGTAAGTTATCTCCATGTGTGTCTCTTCTAACACCCCGGGGGACTTTGAGTACAGTGACTCCATCATCGATCGATTTCATTGGATGATTCGTCTTCATTAACGCTGAGCAGCATTAAAGCGATCCCAGTGGATGGGTGAGAGACGAGAGCAACCAAGGGATTCGCTTCACTGCACGCCGCCAAATGTGCCGATTCATCTCATATGCAAAGAAGGGTCAAACCTCTGCTGGGTGCCATATGGTTGCATGCTGACATTAAAGACAGTCGGGTCTGGGCCTGTTCTAGAAGGTATTTGATTAATATCCATTTTTTAGATCAAGCAGCTAAAAAACTGTAGTTATCATTGAAAGAGGATAGCACTGGCTTCAATACCAAATTTCCCGCACAAGAACAAAAATGTATGGCAATGAGAGACACAATCTGTGTAGCCAAAGCTCTGGAGCTCCAAAGCCATCCAAAAACAACCACTACTACTATCACTATGACCAGAATCACAACAAAACAGAAAATCAATTTGGATCATCTCACTAACATATTTTGAAGGTCATTAAAAACCAAAAAAAAAAAAAAGAAACAACATATCTCCACAATTTATCCACTGATACACATTCACAGACACAGCCACTGTGATGTCATTGACTAGCGTGAGGACTACCATTTGGAAACTAAATGTCCAAGCTAAGTGACCACATCTGGACAAGAGGGCAGCACTGGGAAAGAGCATGGGGTGGAACTGATGCCAACTACTAAAAATCACCACATTGCGATCTACAAAATGTCACCTTGAGTTATTTCAACCATTAATGGTCATCAGTCATGACAATTAGCAGGCTGGTTGACAGACTGTAATCTAACCTAATTAATGCTCATATTAGCAAATTTAGCTAAGTTATGCAAACCGAGTAGGCATTACCGGAAGACTTCATGAAATATTTACACAATAAAGACAGATAATTCAACCCAGCAAACAAGCAATAATAATAACCATAACCATAATCTACACAAGAACAACCAGTACACATATTAGTGTCCAAATAAAGCAAAATCACCTCAGATTTTTTTTTTTTTTTTTCTACATTGCGACTGAACAGGAGGTAGGATTTTTTGGAAGCAACATCTAGCAAGTATCAGTGTTGTTTCAATGAGATATTTCTACACTGGCTTCAGTTACAAGCTGGGGTTATTGGCCTTACGCTAAACAAAGACAAACATTTTTTTTTCTCTTTTAATACCTTTTTAAGCCTCTTAGATTTGTGGTCATACACTGTAAAGTGCACAGAACATCTGGCTTGTGAATGTGCATCGTTAATACACAATATGGTTAGTCAGCTGTGGATTGGATGAGTAGTGATACTGGCATAAGCCTATAAACACATGAGATAAGAGCAAAACACAAAACCACCTAGTGCTCTGGTTTTGGTGATAAAAATAAACCTAATATAACACTGATGCATTGAATTAAATAGTAACCTATACCTCTGTACACCATTGCCATCACTGCATAGAGTATTGTGAATTAAATAGCAATCCTGCCAGTGTATTTACCAGTAAAACAACCATTGGAAAATAGAAGAGTTTCAATAAGGACTAGTACAAGTTGGTGCACGTAAAGTAAAGGAAAAACACTTTTAAAACTTTGCACATTCTCAATTATTACTGTGAATTATTTGCAGAAAAATATATTTTGTGTTTCAAAATGTGTGGCTGCATCAGACAGACACAAACAGATGCAAATGATTATATTTTGTTTATTGTTAACAAGAAAACAAACCCACAAAACTAAACTCTTTAATTTCAACATGTCCTTGATGCGTTTCATTAATTTAAAAAAAAAAATTCAGTTTTGACCTCAATGGAACAGAGCATGTGCAGAAGGGAGAATGTGGGTTTAGAGAATGAAATAATACTTGACAGGGTTCGAAAATAATAATAATAAACCTCATTGCAGACATAAGTCCATCAAAACACAAGCCCACAGCATACGCATAACGTAGAATGAATAGAATAAAAAAGAGACACAAAATATTTGGACAGTAAAAGACACACACCAGAGCCATTTCAGTTTAGAAGTAAATCAATAGCTATATATAGTTAACTATCATTATTTGGCTTTTCTTAGCATTATATTTGATGTCATGGTCTATACCATACTGAAAGCACACATTCAACATCTGCTGGAGCCCAGCACTATATGAACCAAGCAGGACCAGATCGTCTGCATACATCAGGACTGACAATAGTATGTCAATAACTTAAGAGTGATTCCTAAAGCAATAAATCACAAATGCATAGGGTGTCCAAAAACTTTTTTTCACCACTGTATAGTAACAGATTAACAAGCCTGTCAGCAATAAAAAACTGCATGTAACACCTCTGAAATGTGTGTAAAATATAAACAGAAACTAAGCAGATTTAAATGCTCCATGTTTTGTTGCAGAGGCATGCTGCACTTGAGGATTATAATATGAAAATGCCAGTCAATTGCATTATTTTTTTTTTTTTTGATGCATAGTGAAATCTGTGGATTACATGTTTCTTACCCCGTTTCCAGGTTTCTCTGTTTCCTGGCTCACTTGTGGGGATTCTACAAAAATCCTTTCCAGGTTGAGTTATTTTCATTACCAATAATAATTCTAAAAAGTCCCCCAAGTTGTTTGAAATGTTATCAAATCCATTTCGGTGCCAGCCCTTGTCTCTTATGAGTGTTGCTGCTGATGTGCTTTATATTACACAGAGAAGAGCATAAACCGCAGCCAATAATTGAATCGCTGGCAGTGATAGTCAACAATCAGGGCCATCGTGGAACCTTTATCCGAGTCATTTGAGATCAACTGATGTAAGTGGTTTTGACACTTGAGTGGGTGCTGTGGAGTGCCACTGTGAATCCGTGCACCCGGGCTCATAAGTGCACACTCATCTTTGTCAGTTTCAACTCTGCATTTCTGTTGTTTTTCCCATGTTGATGCTAAACCATATCCCTGTGGATGAGGTTTGTAGATATGTCATATCTCTGCTTTCAACATCATATTTGTCACCTTTATCTGTAAGTGACAGACACCTGCCCTGACCTAACCATCAGCGGGCCAGGGCGCCACTAGGGCACACTGTCACTTGTGATTGTGCTAAGTGACAGTCAAATGTACCTCACAGTCAACCACCAGAACATATTAACAGCTCTCACATGTGGAACCTTAGTAAAGCCTAAAGAATATGTGTGACCGAGTGTGTGAAACGGTGATCTGTGATAATGTGATTCATTTAGAGTGGCGAGGGAGTGAGTGCAGAGCTGCGTGCATGTGACCGTGCATGTGTGAGCATGGAGCGAAGGCGGCTTGTGTGAAATGTCAGAAGGGGAGCAGGAGGTTCACTGGGAGTTCATGGTGAATGTCTCTCTTTCCCTCTCTCCCTGTCCTATCCATCGCGAGCACAGCTGACAGCAGGTTCTGCCTGGTTTGCGAAGGGACCCCGACTCGATGTATCTGAATCAGTCACACTTGTCCTGTCTCATCTGCAGGGCACCGGGGTAGAAACAAACCGGCGGGATGAAAAGATGTAGCGAAGGTGGAAGACAGGGTGGTATACAGAGAGACAGCTGGTTGTTAGCATTTATTTCATTCACTTTTTATTTCACTGGTTGTCAAATTTATCTACCAGCTGTCAACTTTATGTTTTGTGTCTTTACTATATGCGAAGTACAAGGTGACAATAAAGTCCATCTGGGGGAGTCTCAAATCGCCTTGGTCAGGCTCTTCCTCATAGTTTCTGCTTCGTACAAAACTTTAATGAAGACAAAACGCTGTGAGGAAAATACTGATAAACTATTATATTAAACACAAAGGGACAGCATGTTACAATATGTACCACATTAGTGTTTTGTTGTTTGTTTATGACGTATTGTTAGCACAGCATAAATATATGTAGCCCTACGATCATACTGTAGCCGTTACATACTCTAGTTGCTGATCATCTCTAAATAATTGATTGAACATTAAGCAGTAATGCTTAAACGCTAGTTGAATTACTTATGAATGTTAAATTGTGCTCACAAAGTCACAAGATATAAAAGATTCATCATTACATTTGTTAAACATCTCTTTAACAAAGCGGATTTGCAGTATCTTCAGCTGAAACTCCTCTAACCTTCCCTTTAACAACACTGTGAGGCATGTTTATCTAACACAATGAATTCCAGAGACTGAGGAAAAAAAAAAAAAAAAACTAGAATAAAAACATGCAAGGCCACATATTATTAATGGTAAGTTATTGATATATATTTTAAATGTTTCTAAAGCAATAATGCATTTTATAGATTCATAACCACATTGTTCATCAAAATTTAAATATAAATGTGTGTGGATAAGTTTTTTTTTTTTTTTTTTAAACCATTACACATGATGGTATTTTATAGTATTCAAAAGTCTAACCAGGGACAAAGACTGCCAATTAACTGAAGCTCGACATCTTATATACATCATAATTTCCCTTTGGTGGCAATACTGTATGTATTATCCCTGATAAAAAAAACAAAAACAAAACAACAATAAATAAATAATTAACAAATGTAACTACTTGAGTATTGTTATGTTTAGACCACTGAGGGCTTGATTTTTAAAAATAGTACCATAAATTAAGGGGAAAAAAAATACTCACAATATATGTATAATGAATCCAAACTACAATCTTTTCCTTACACCGACCAACACTCTTACTGCTGACACATCTATAAATCTGCAGGAGTCAGGATGCATAGTCCCCTCCTTATGGCAAATTTGAGGATGCTGTTAATCAACCCTCCAACCTAGCCACTCCCTGTCTTCAATGACATATTACTTTGAGATTATCTGTGTGGTTTCCAGTAATATATAATGGGTAACTGAGTAGGCAATCACAGAGGGGACAAAATAATCATGCACTGGCTTCTTACATTCTCATGTTTGTTTACACCTATACTTCTTATACACTGTGAATGGTATACTGTATGGCTCAGTATAGGGTAGGTTTTTTTGCTCCAAATATAGACATCTTTCAAAATTTTGCTTGGAAGAAAATATATTCCAAATCCAATCCACCAGCAGGCAAGTCATGGGTCAAACTCACAAATACCAAACAAGCAAAAAAAAAATAAATTAAAAACCCCTTAATCTAAGGTTTCAATATCCAATCTATTTAAAACAAACGCCCACTCAGTCCATTCCCACTGCACATGTTCTCTCTCTCTCTCTCTCTCTCTCACGCCTGAGGCAGCCCAATCTAACGAAGCCTAATGAGCATGAGAGCGTTACTGCTGGGTGGGTCATCAGTGGAGTAGAAAATCAGCTGCGTTCTCTACCTTTGCCTGTGCTGACTGTCTTAAAGTCACCTTGGCCATGCTGACATGTGAGGACCGGCCCCGCGTCGGCTTCACCTTGGCCTCGGACAAGCACGCTCCACCTCTTCGCCAGCCATGTGACCGAAGGGCCTTTCAGACAAACGCTGGGGTTTAGGGGGTAATAATATCCTACACATCATATCATGAGGGCACGGGGGCCATACGTCTGTAGGAGCCTTGTTGGTTTGATTTATTACACTGCAACTGATTTCTCTCTGATGGATGGATAAAAGCAGGCCAGCAGATACAAAAAAAAAAAAAACCAAAAAATCTTTCTGTTGAGTAAAGATGTGCCTATGTGTGTGGTTTATGCATAGAATCTGCATGCAAGTTTAGGCACTCTGTCACATCCACCTTTTGCACAGTAAGCACGCGTCCCTCATGCTTTGATGATCGGTGCATCTGAGTGTTTACTGTCTTGCGCGATATTGCATGACTAACAAGAATTATCCGCTGTACATTTATAGCAGGCCTGTCAGAGCTCCGCTGAGGCACTGATGTATCTGTCCTCTCACCAAACCCTTCTCCCTGAGCGTTCAATCAAATGGCCACAGCAGCCCACATGCGGCTGCAGTGCACCACAAAAATGGAGCACAAGGGTGGATGTGCAAAACCTTGCAAGTAAGAGATGGATTCAGTGTTGAAGAAAAGGCAATCTTAGTGGTACATAGAAGAAAAAGAACATGAAAGGAAATATATGTTCAAGGATGTACTGTATTGTAACAGGTTATTTGTCCTTATAGCCCTATACTACAGGCGAAAATATAAATATTTTATTATGTTCTTGCTCTCAGCAAATTCTTGCCATTTCTTGGACTGCTGCTTTCTTCTATTGCAGTGCTTCGCGGTGATGTGGCTGTTTTCCTCCATTATCCTGCAATCATCTTAAAGGTGTACTGCTTGAGTGTGTCGAATATTAAATAAAAAGGAAATCTAGTGTGTGGCAGCTCCATCTGTGTCTGACTCTTTCATTTTTTTCATTTGGGGGATATAGTCAGTCGCTCCTTGAAAACCTTTCAGCCAATTCAGTCCTTCTTCTTTACCTCTTTTGAGTCTGCCGATGTAGTGGGTGTCAGCCCATGCTTTGTCACCCAAAGCTGGCAGCAGACAATGGCTCGCTGTCTTAAAATTCACTTGAGAAAAGGAGAAGTAGCTCACTCACTTGACGGCAGCTGCATGAAAATGAAGCAGTATATGGAGGAGCAGATGAATGGTATATGGGCCCGAGTGTTGAGGCTGGCAGAGCCTGCCTGTGTTGTGTTTTTTGTCCTCTCTCCATTTCTAAATGCATTTGCCCGATCCATCATCGACAATGTAAAGATCGTCCTCTGTTTCTGCCCACCTCTGGTAACTCTACCCTGAACTAAAAATGGTCTGAAAAGCTAATGGAGCTAAAGATAGTCTGTTCGCACTTAAACATGACTAGAAAAGGAACCCAAATCCAGCATCAAATCCAAACATTTTAAGTGAAACCGGACCCTTTCAGTCAAAGTCCACAATTTATATGAATTTGATACGCGTTACAAAGTCGGAAAGAAAATGAGAGGCCGAGTAGGTGTATATGTGAGACAGGAGATGTTCAGAGACACTGACACCTTAAGACTACATTTGACTTTGTCAGCATCAAAGTGGAAAAGCTGAGGACAAATTTAATATAGGAATTGGAGTGGTGAGCATTTTCACCAGTAAAAGGCCTTTTTTTTTTTTTGCCAATACCAGCATTGAATGTCATGTAGTCTGTAAATTTCAGAGTCCTTGCTTGAAGACTGGATGATTAACTCATTTAAAAAAAAAATGCTACATTACTTTTCTATATTAGATTAATCATCTGTGCAACCATTGCAGCTCTAAGCACATTCAGAGCACAGATAAGCAACATTTTTTTAATAATCTGTCTGAGAAAAGCTGCAGTAGTTTAAACCAACCCATCTCAGCTCGACTAGCTGGCTGATGGTGTCACCTGCCACTCACCTTATCAATAGTGTAAACTTTTGACAGTATTTATGGGCTATGAGCTCACCTGTCATCAAAGAACACAGTGCTAGCATCAGCTGTGCCCTGGCAAAATGTTTCGATAGTGTTTTTCTGCAGGTGATACCAACTTGTCTACATGACAGAAATGGTCTGGGAACAGATGGGAGAAATTCTTGGCCCATTATGTTCATAGTCATACCAACAGAAATGCAACTGTGGCAAATTACTATTACAAAGCCACAAAAGTCAGGACTTAGAAAGAAAGTAAAGGCAGAGAAAGAAATATGAAACTTTTTTTTAATATAATCATAGTTGCAGTAATACATTTCTATAATCTAGCAGGTTTCTGCACCGGTGCATTGCAAGTAGATGTTTCAACTTCTCACATCATGAATCTCCTAACAAGTTTTTACTTTGAGTAAAGTGATTAATGATAAGTGCTGTAATTTTTCCAGCGAACAGATTTTTGTATCTCATGTTTGGCTCATTCTGCTCTTTACACTCTGCTCTAACTGTGACGATAGTTGCTTGTTTTCCAGTTGACTGTCAAACTGCTCAAACATCACCCACATAGTCTAGTGAATGATTTCCTTTCTTTAATAACAACATGTGTGTGCCTCAAATTGGCCTGAATTGTTGAGTATTCAGCGATAATTCATGGAGTAGTGGCGATAAACAAGCTCCTTGCATTGCAGAAAAACACACACAGTGATTTTGTTCAGCACAAAACAAAAGGAGAGCAGCATCACCGCGATGCGCAATTTCGCCCACAACGTTTTTCAACAATGCCACCAACCACACAAACATGAGTAACCTCTTACAAGGAGCACAAGCGTGCATAGGTAATTGGGGTCAGCAATCACAGTTGCAGCTGAGAGGTTTGCTCCCCCCCGCTACATAGTCATGTTTGGGTGTGTGGGTGTCTCTGGGTTAATGTAAAAATTTAACACCTCAACAGGGTCAGCGCTCAAACTCTCCCCATCAGCTTCGCTCCGGCTTCAACAGCCAAATAAATATGCATGTATGCTATCGGCCTCATTTGCATCCTTGAATTACGCCTGTCTTCGCATATGCTAATGAAGAGCAGGAGAGGAAGAGAGCGGATGGGAGACGACTTAGACAGTGTGTTTGTTGAGGCGAGGGCCATTATCCCAAGCGACCACATACAGGTGTTGAAGCGCATCTGAGAGCGAGGAGTCGCCCTTGAGCCAGCCAAGGTTAGCACCGTGTTTGACTCCTACACTTCACCTTCCTGTAGCAGCTCTCCATGCTATCCAGCAGGCGAGGAGGAGGAGGTGGCGAAGGGGGGGTGGCCTGAAGTGGTGGGGGCAGGGAGAGGAGTTCACTGTGGTGCATGTTGAGTTTGTGTCTGTGTGGTGCATAAAGAAAAAATGATAGAGGGAGGTCAGGCCTGAATAATACCAGATCCCCTCAGAAGCTCTTCAAAGTGAATGACTCACTGAATCAAGCAAAAGATGTCTGCAATTACTGATGGCACTGATTCCATTTACAGTACAACAGCAAAGGAGCAATGACACCCAGCTTAAAATACAGCCTCCAGAAAAAGATGTATGCATTTTGGCCTATTGAAAAGCTCTTTGTTATGTTTCGTCATAGTGGAGTCAGTGAGTGGGGATTAAGTGCTGCTGATGGGGTCTTTGCTTCGAGAGATTGTTTTTGCTTGATGGAAATTAAATACAAACCCCAGTTCCAATGAATTTGAGACATTGTGTGAAACGTAAATAGAAACAGAGTACAATGATTTACAAGTCAACCTATATTCAATTGAATACACTACAAAGACAAAATATTTAATGTTCAAACTGATAAACTTTATTGTTTTTTGGGAAATATTCACTCATTTTTAATTTGATGGTTGCAACATGTTCCAAAAGAACTGGGACAGGGGCATGTTTACAACTGTGTTTCATCATCTTTCCTTTTAACAAGACTCAATAAGTATTTGGGAACTGAGGACACTAATTGTTGAAGCTTTGCTAGTGGAATTCTTTCCTATTCTTGCTTGATGTACAACTTCAGTTGCTCAACAGTCCTGGGTCTCTGTTGTCATATTTTGCGCTTCATAATGTGCCACATATTTTCAGTGGGAGACAGGACTGGACTGCTGGCTGGCAGTCTAGTACTTGCACTCTTACACAATGAAGCCACGCTGTTGTAACACGTGCAGAATGTGGCTTGGCATTATCTTACTCAAATTAAATATCTTGTCTTTGTAGTGTATTCAATTGAATATAGGTTGAAAAAACTTATAAAACATTGTATTCTGTTTTATTTATGTTTTACACAATGCCCCAACTTCAGTGGAACTGGGGTTTGTAGAAACATTTGCAGAGTTTGTTAATTTTATAAACTATAATTTAGTTTTGCTATGGCTCTGCATCCAAGCAGCAAAAATACTGAAATATTAGCCTCAGTGGATTAATATCTAACATAAAAAAGTTAAAAACCATTTGCTTTGAAACGAGAAATTAATGCAAAGTTGTAGCAAATATCAATTCTGTTGTATTTAGTGGCTTATGAAAGCATTGCATTACCAGTGGAGTCAGACGGGCCTTAATCCACTACGATGACACTGATTGATGAGCCTTATTTACAGCAGTTGTTGCAGTTTGTTGCATGTTTGCTCAACTTTTACTGGACGCTTTCATGTTTATCAACATCAACAGGGGGTTGTCATTCCAAAAATAAATGCAGCAGATCATTCTGCCTCTTTATGATAAGATGCAATGAAATAATCCTCATAAAATAAAAATGATTAAAGGGTTGCTCAAGGAAGACTCACGCTTGTCTGTGACATTTACTGCGTCCGTATAAAGTTGTGCTGAACAACATAAAGTGTGCTTTGTGTGTTCTCTGCCGGACTCAGCTGCCAGATTCCATTTGAAAGTTACGAGCTTAGAAACCACTGAGCCTTATAATTAAACATTCAAACAAGAACTTTAATATTAATGAAGTCCTACTCAGCTCTCCCTTAGTCTTCTCCCTGTTAATCTTCACTTTCACCAATTTCCTCATTTATGTACACTCTTTTTATAGACTGAGGAACTACTTTCCGCACATATATACAGAGTTTGTGTGTGTGTCAGGTGCATGTCTGTAGTAGTGTATGCATGTGTGCATGTTTTTTTGAGGACTTTTTCATCTTCAGCATAAAAAGCTCGGCAACACCAATTTTTCATGGATTACCTCCGTCGCAAAACGCATCTACACAAAGTGCAAAAAGACGAACATCTGAATGAAAACACTAATCTCTTCACTGTTTGATCTTGATTAAACATCTTGTCAGATTTGTATGATTATGGTAATCATAGCGACTTTTGATTTTGGCAGAAGGAGGGAAAAAAAGAGTCAAATCAAACAGGATGAGCCGATTACCCAGCTTTGACGTTTCCTTGAAGACGGAAACACATCTGAAAATGCTGTTTTTGCTGACGTTGTGGCAACATGATGACACAACACAAGTGCCTCTAGTTGTGATTCATACAAATCTAAGTGTGTGGTTTAAAAATAACTGTCTGTTTAAAAATAAATTTCTTGTTAGAACTGATGGTGGTTCAAAGAAAATCAAAGTCAACATCCTGTGTTAGAGGAGTTTGATTACCAGCGGGGGGTTAATCTGTCATTCTTTTTTCCTGATGGCACCCCTTTTCTTCTCCCAACAGTGTAAATGACATGACGGATTACATATGAAATACTTGTTTTGTGAAACTGGTGTTGAATGATTCATTACAACCTCAAACTGGGAGTCAATTCAGCCCACTCATGCAACTTTTATTCATATAGTGAAGAAAAAGAGCAAAGCTACAACCCATCTCGCGGACAAATTGGAACTAATTACATCCCCCTGTGTAGTTGTGAAAGGGGTGTGAATGCTTTTTCAAGCTGCAACGTGCCAACTTACTTGCGCTAGCAGTTCTTCTAGGCACTGAAATTTTTCTGCTTGTCTGTATGAAACCAAGAGACAGGCTTCAGTAAAGTCTTCAACACTGTTTTTCAGAGTCAGACTTCAGAGGAGTCAGAGTAGTAAAAGTGGGGAGAACTGAAACGTTTCCTCTGTGTTTCTGACTGCATGTCACCAGGTTAAACAGCTTCACTCTGTAGATCAGATATGATGGCAGTGTCAGACGGAGGACACAGCACCACACTGCAACTCCCCTTTTTTTTTCCTGGTTTTCAAAGCTGTAAGATACACTTCGCTACTGCAGATAAACACGTTCTTTTCTTTTTCTGTCGATCCCTTGCTCTCAGGTATACATAGCCAACTCGGGGCACAAATGGGCGTACTCTTGCCTTCAGAGAGGTGTTCTGGTGCTGCATGTGTCACCGAGTCCTGAGATGCTGTGTTCATGCACAGACAACCAAGAGAAAAACATTTTCTTAGCCGTTTCACCTGCCTGCCTTGAAATGCTATACTCCTGTCAGAGTCACACACTCCTGTCGTATCTTTAAGTCTTTCCTCCAACGCTTTTCTCTTCCCTGCATTGTTCGTTTAGTGAAAATAAAATAAAAAAAAGCACTACTGTTGCTCATGTCATCTGCCTAGTTACATGAAAATATCACAGCTCCACCTCTGTGCCCATCTGCCATCATTACTGACAGATCCAAGCAGAGCTCGGCTTTGCAGGGAATGAGGCTCTGTTTCAGCACCATGGACAGCGAGCTATACAAAACACACTGAGGTGATTTCAGCGGCTGGAAACTGGACAGCTCCCCCTCCAGCCTGCCTCCTGGCTGGCCCAGGGCAGAGAGGCAGCCAGCTGGTCCAAAGACATGTGATCTTCAACCTGCTGAACCCCAATGGGAATGGAGTCGGGATTTGACACAACGGGGAAGATGGATCAAAGATATAGACAAGACAAACATAAAGACAAGCTACACATAGCTTGCAAGATGAAAAGAAAAAAAGGTTGAAACGGGTCTCCTTTAAGAATATATCACATCTTTTTTTCTTCCTCCCTGCTGAGTTTGTGTACTCCTGTGTGTACTTAAAAGTAGTTTCTAAACTTACAAAGAATGGCGGTACGTGATTGTATGCGTTAAACACATTCAACACTAAAGAATACACTCCACAAAATACACTGTAATAGGACTGTGTGATGACAAAAATGTATCAGTCCTTTCATGTCACGCTGTATCATTTCATTGTGTTGCAAATCCTTAAATTGATATGTTTTTCTTTTCAACATGGATGTGCATGAAGGCAGCATAAATAAACATGGAAGATAGAGAACATTACAATGAACAGGGTAATTCAGAAGAGAGGAAAGATACAAAATGAAAAGAGATCACATGGATGCTGTTTGGGTATGAAAAGTCTGACACAGACCAGGGACTGGAACAGCAAATAATAGACTAGTACAGATTGGTCCCAACAACAGATTCAACCAACACAAACCTCTTTCAGGATGTCTCATCTCAAATGATACAAAACATGCAGGTAAACACAGCTCTATTGCCATAAATAATATTTTGTATAAAGCTTCAGGCTTTATTGAAAATTTGCATATAGTTTCTAAATAAAATGAGAAAAACAAATATCACAAAGTACATGTTACTGTTAAGGGCATAATATAACAAGAAACCCCCCCCCCCCATGTGGTAATGATTGATAGTTTGGAAATAATATTGCAGTTTGGCTCTCTACACTCAAAACTATTGCACAAAATAAAAATCTGCTACAGAACTATACGCCAAGTCCCAGAGAACAACCCCTGAGCACTCTTTTGTTTAGCAGTCAATCCTAAATATATACATGGAGCTTAATCCCAGATCAACTGTACATCGAAGCCTCTGGCCCTTTGTTATACTGTTGCAAATGGAGCTTCTGATACGCAAAAAAAGATGTCAGATATGTTCTGACCTTAAGTTTGTATCTTCAATACTCTTCTGAGATTAACTGAAATTCTAAGAAACCACTGACTGCAACCACTGGCACATTTACTTTTGTTATGTAACTGAATAAAAATGCAATTGAGCCAGTATATAAAACTTGGACCATAATAAAGCTGCCCAATATATCATTTGAGCATCGTCATTGCAATGTACGTGTGCACATCGCAGGTCCTGTAATGCAGGAGGTAAATAAATTCAGCATATTTTTACCTAATTTCAAGGGTACCTGACACACAGTTGCTGGTAACAACATTGAATAATGAGCAACAAACAAGAGAAATTCACAGAAAAAGAAGAAAATCACAGAAAATGAAGAAAATCACCAAAAAGGAGAAAGAAAATCACTGTAAATGCTAAAGAAAATCACCAAAAATGAAGAAAACCACTTAGAATGAAGATAATCACCAAAAACAAAAAAGAAAATCATGGAAAATTAAAACAAAAATTATTGAAAATTTAGAAAATCACCTAAAACAAAGAAGAAAATCACCAAAAACAAAGAGGAAAATAACATAACTGATTTGTTTGACCAATTACGTCGGCACCCCAGCTGTTATATCCTTCTCAGTATTTATTCCTATCACGATTTATATTGTAGGGTTAAAAAAAAATTGCAGTGTCAGTGTTTTCCAATATCATGCAGCCCTTGACCATAACGTGTATCACGATTTAGTTAACCAGTTGTGAGGCTGATGTTTCATATTAGTAGTAGTATTGGAAGAGCCCTAAGCTACCATAAGCTACCAAAGTTGCAATGAAAGATTTTCTTTTTATAGCCTCAAATTTTTGTAGTTAACTGAAAAAAGGAAAATTTGCAGTTTGAGTTCTTCATCTTTGTATGGGATATGTCACAAAACACATCGACATACATCACATTGGGATGGGGGAGGTTATAACACCCATTTTTAACACATTTCTGTCATGAAAAAACCTGAGGTTACTCGTACCTAATTACATGAAAACTAACAAATTTAATTTGATTTCAACTGAGAAAGGCAGTGAGGCAGTCATGACAAGTGGGATAACACTTTTCCACAGAGAGTGGCAGCACACCCACACAAACACACACAGTGCCGTCCTTCCCGTGAACCTTGTCGTCACAGTCTGGGGACAGTGCTACAGTGGGACAGTGGCCTGGAGGTTCTGCACTGAGCTTGTTACGGCAAGGTCGCCTTTTTCAGTTCCAGACCAGCTGGGAAAATCTATGTGGGGAAATTGAGTGAGAAAGGCTTTCCGCTCCCTTACCATCTTCTGTAGAGGTGCCCTTGAGCAAGATACCGAACCCCGCTTTGCTCCAGGGAAATAGCCGAGCGGCCAACAGTAGTAAAAGGCAGTTGTACAGAGCAGCAACAGTGTCAGTAAGCGTTGTAGCGAGAGTGTGAAGCAGGGCACAGTTGTAACAGCGGATGAGAGTCGAGCTAAATTCCCTCGACACTAAGATGAGAACTAGTGAGTGGAAGTGCTTTTCTTTGGGAGTAACAAATTGTGAAAGGAGTTCAAATGATTTCGAGAGAACGTCAGGTTCAAGGACAATCCCCAGCACTACTATTGCCTGCCTGCCAAACAGAGGGGAAGGTAAAAAAGGAAGAGTACCAAATCAAAGAGGAATGTGCAGAGGCAAAAAGTGGAGTCAAGTAGAAATTAGACAACTAGAAAAGAGAATATTTCAGAAATGCAAACAGTGCCGAGGACTGGGGTGGAAAGTTACCTAATTTGTGTCAAACGCTGACACCTCAGAAGAAAACCTGTTACATAAGGGTGTGTTCGTGTTTAGATGTGTGCTGTACTTAGTTTTTAGAGCTCATATATTATAGCCTCATCTTCTATCCTTGTAACTTTTTTAATGTAGGGTTTAATGAGTATGTCTACTGCTACTTTATACTTAAACACCAAAGATAGATGCAATCCCGCTGTGTTTATTTGGCAGCTTTAACTACTGGTTATCTTTAACCCATACAGACCCAAACCATCTACTCTAAACTGTTTATCCACTAATCCTATCAATACATGTAAGTAATTGGTGTAAAATACAGTTTGTTATTTTTTTATGGTCATTAGATATAACCCATTTGAATGTTCAGAGGCTCCAAAGTGAATGTGGAAACACTGTTATCTTCTATAACACCGATTCACCAGTAAAACCCATGAAGTTGGATCAATGGGAGTGGATGGAGACACTGGGTTTATGATCAGTTACTGATATCTTAGTTGTTTTGTTATAATAACCTTTGATTTTACTCAAGACCATCTACATGACTTATGAATTAAATATCTGAAAATACAAGGTCTACACTAAAAAATGCAAAACACTAAGATAATATGCAGTATATGGTGATAAATCACTTAAGAAAGATTAAATAGGGGAAAAAATTAATTTAGGAACTGCCACAAAAGTAGCACTGGGTCTTTATGGGTTAAGATGAAGAGTTAAACCCAATAGATAACATGATCAGCTTTTAAGAAAATTAAGCCAATTGTTTCCAAACTTTGTGTCCTCTGACGTCTCACATGTTGAGTTGTTCAATAAATGTCCAAATCAACCAGGATCTCATCAAAAATCAAAGATCAGAGAAATCTACTCTGAGAAAACAGATTTATGTATCACATGTTTGTTTTTTTCTTCCCTCTCAGATTAATTATGAGATGTGCTCTGAGACTTATCTGGCATCTGTGGATATAAAGTAGTTCAAAGCAGTTCCACGTCCTGCTGCTCCATCAGTAACATCCTGTGTATACAGTGAGGGTTCACTGTGGATGAGTCAGAGGGCCCAAGCCAATACTTGTACTTCACTTAGTTTTCCTGTTATTACTTTAATATTAGCCCATAATTTAATAAATAGCTAATCTTTTCCTTTTTTCTATAATTAGTTGGTATAAGTGGTAGCTTGTTTATACTGCAGTAGTGTTTCTCATACTCTTCCAAAAGTTTTAAAATGCAGTTTCAGACTTTAACAACAAGTCTAGGAACCAACACTGACCAAAATGTGACTTCTGCACGTTGCTGCCTACTGTACCAACTGCACGCCTAAACCAGTTGTACGAAAGTTAGACTAATCATCAGCGGCAGAGAGACAACAAGAGGCCTTGTGTGCATTGATGCAAGCCGACAGGGCCTTCTCAGAGGCATTCATATGAATTAGGCTCAAAGTGAGGCTCATTGTGAGCTGACACACCTGTTTCTTCCGCACCACAAGGACTCAGGCTGCCGACCGGCCCTCCTACTGAGCTCAGTACAGTAGCACTTCAGAGTGTTGCCTGCAACCACTTGCAAATCAAAGTCATGGACTAAATAGCTTTCTGCTTATGTAACTAAATGTGAATTGAAGTGAATGTTTTATCACATATTTACTTGGCTTTTCTGAAGATAAATGCACTCTTAAGCCCATTTATGTTGTCAAACAGCTCCAGTGTGGAGTAACTTGTATTTGGCATTGCTTGATTTCAGAGGCTATTGTCCTTTACTTGATAGTCCCAATGCAGCCTAAACAGAAAACAAAAGCAGAATTTTACATATCAGACTTGAGTTTGATCCAAAATCAAATTTGAGAACAAAACTTGCAATCAAAAACACATGGAATGCAACCACAAATCTCAAATGATGTACACCACATTCACCAGGCTGTGTTGGAGCAAAAAAGCAAAGGATTTTCATTCACAACTAAAGCTGTCAATCCACAAATCTATGCAATGAGCGAGAAATGGAGGGCAGCTAGGGATTTTAGAACTGCAAGCAAAACCATTTCATGATGCTTTTATGACACTTTTGCCTGAAGTGTCATTTTTTTTTACTTTTGATATTTCATTATAAATTAAAAGACACACATGAACACCTAATATTACAAATCTCGGTTAACTGGTATTAAGGTCATTTACCAACTGATAATACTGAGCACTAGCTCCACTGTTATTACATTAATTACGACTATAAGGTCCAATGAGGCAATGACATACTCATACACAAGAAATTTCACACTACAAATGCATATACACTACAACACCCAATTATTAATAGGACAGTTCATGGGTGTGGAGTTGTGTTGTTTTTATGCATGTATGATTTTACACATGTGAAATTCATGTGGTTTGTAGATAAGAAATACTTTTACTGAATACTTCTCCAACCAGTACATGGTCTAGTTGTTCTAGAAATAAAACATTTATTAAAATAAGCAGGTGTTCATTTGTTTGTCAAAATGCACATATATAAGAAATGGAAACAACTGAAACCGAAACAGACATAAAGTGCAGAGGTCGCGTTAACTGAAAAATTCCATCATTGACAGATTTTTATTTTTTTTTTTTAATAGAAGATATAAAATTCTGAAGGCTGTCAGTCATTTTGACAGATTAAAATACTGAGGGTAATCTACCAAAACAGAGCCAAACAGAAAGTTTTCACACAACACTGTAAACAGAACCTGCTCGCAAGACCGCGGGTCTGTTTCTCTCTTATCAAGGCATCAAACAGTCCATAACACCGTTACATCTTTCAAATGACGCCCTGTTAGTTCACCTGTAGTAGTAGCCCCCCTGTCCAGTTGATGATGAGTGTGCATATTAATCAGTCTTTCATTGTCAAGTCTTGGCTCATTGTTTAACTAACTTAAGCTAAAATTATATGCTACCTTGCTAGCGCAAAATGTCAAGACAGCTGAGTGTCCTTAGTTATTTTAAAAAGCCTAGTAAATGTGTGGGCATCGATAAATGCGCTGAAAAACGAGGGACTGATGCATTGAAAGATGAAGGACAAGCAAGTAGTACACCAGTTCTTATGGCATTTGGCATGCTATAAGTACACATTTCCCACCTTTTCTGCACTTGCACATGCAGGTCAGGGGTTTGGTGTGATAGTGGCTGTACTGGTCAGGTCCAAGGTGCCGCTTTCCAAGAAAGTGATGCTGAAACAGAATACCTTGGAGCTGCTGAAAACACTCTTAATCTTGTACTGTTGCGAGCAGAGCAATACTGGGGATTTAGGATTAAATGTGCGGATTAAATGTCTTGCTCAAGGGTTCATGCAAAAAGTTGCTGATGGGAGAATAAAACATTTCTTTGTCACTTTTCACTGTGAGATATTCCTAGCCAGTCTGAGATTTATTTCATGCATGCAAAATGTAGGGAAAATGGGAATTAAAATGTACACGTACAGATGAGAAACAATGCCCCCCTTATCTCCCAAAGGATGATTATTTGAATATCAATATGAAATCCTGTCTGTTCACAATATCCCCTCTTAGCCAGGATGAGACATAGAATATCTGTAGGTAACAAAAAAGAGGATCAGGGACAGATACACTGACTCAGATGGGTAAATAAGACAAAGGCAAAGAAGACAAAAACAGACGGTTCATGAAATGCAGACAGGAGGAAAAAAATGAAGAACGCAGAAGAGAAAGAGAGATTTGTTTTTGACAGGGGGGGGGGAGAGAAGAAGACTGGGGGAGCGTGAAAGCAACAGCTCATCATTAGCACTGTCCCTCCCTCCCGTCCCTCTCCCTCCCCCATCATTTACAACCAACAGAAGCACATCTGCATCCGAGCATCTAAACGTTATCGAGTGGCCCACAGAGCTATGAAGCGAAGAAGACAGTTGGAATTGCATTCTAACGCCTCCGATTAAGCTGATCAATAATGGCCTGCTGGAGATCTGCCGGCAACACAGGGGAAGAGAAGGATACGGAAAGGAGAGTCCGGGGGGAGAAGTGACAAGAGGTTGGGGGATAATGAGGAAATTGGAAGGGATGATGAGCCTGTGATTGAGGAAAGAGGGGCTGAATAGGTGGACAGAAAAAAAAGACAAAGGAGAGTGAGACAGGCAAAAACATTCACAAATAACGCTAGGAAATAATGGCGGTGTAAAGGTAGACGGAGGATGAATAAAAAGGAGCAGAAGACTGATGAGGCTCAGGGAAAAAAAAAAAAAGCGGAAAGAGGAAGGAGTTTGATCACAGCAGATGATTATTTTGCTGCAGGAAGGGCTGAGGAGGGCACAGGTGGACAGAGGGGAGAGAAAGCAGGGCTAACACAGCACTTGAGTGAAAAGAAAACAACATCTCTCTCTCTTCCCCCGTTGCTGATTTCCCCAGAGTCGAGGGGAGGGGGATGAGGAGAGTGGTGGCAGGGAGACAATTTGCTCATGGCTGAAAATGTCTCTTTCTGTCTTGATCCTGCTGTATCTTACCCCTTGGAAGTTTCACTCTCTTTAATGACATCCAGCATGACTGGAACAATAAAAATGTCATATCAAATCAGAACTCCCAGTCACTCATTTATTAGTCTTTGCAAGGAAGCCAAATACTCTTTACACACAGTATAAATGTTGTTCATTTGATTTTCCCACTGTTGTTTGGTTTCCAGATGAGGAGATAACTGGAGAACAAACAAATGTCAACACAGCAAGATGTATGGGGGATAAATGATATCAAGCAGGCTCAATACTTAAACGGTCTTGGTGAGGGTCCATGTGTGCATCCAGGCTGATGGAAAGATCTGGGCTCGCCATGCTAAATGATAAGCTCTGCTCCCTAAACATGCATTTAACCAGAATGGAGGCTCTGTATGCAAATACATCATTTCATGCTCAGCAGAAGCTACAGGTGTTAAGCTGAATACGCATCTATGCACACACATCTGTGCACACAAATGTCTCACTACCTTCACAGATCTGAATCAGATACTTACAAACGCACTGAATGTTATATTTTTCCTCATGTATTTAAACACAATGATGAATGATTAATTGATCTTTGTACAACTATTTATATGAGGCAAAAATACATGATGACATTAATTACAGTGCAGTGAGTTTAAGTGGAGTAATGTTGAATCACATAAAATCAGAATCAACATGACCTAGGGCCGTCATCCTCAAATGTGGGTACACATACCCCCTGAGGGTAGATTTACCATGCATGATGACTTAAATAATGATAATTAATGCAGAAATATAAAACACAATAAATACATTCCTATAATGAAATTAACCCTCCTAATTATATTGTCAATCATCTTGCTTAAGCTTTGGTAACATTTTAAGAACATTTCTATTTTGTATTATTCAAAATGAGTTTTATTTGGGTAATAAGTAATTATTTTTCATTGATGAAAGGTTCATTTACTCATTAATGACCATTTAATTTATTTTTCTATCAATGGGAGGGCACTTTTCATTTTACATTCTGCACACAAAATTCATTTAGAAAAATGTGGGGCTTTTTTTATACATCAGTTATATATCAGTTTATATATATATATATATATTGTTGCTTATTTACAACTTTTGGAAAATATAAACAGACACCTTTGTCACAGGAATCTTTGTCTAATTTTTTTTAATCAACAATGCTGAAGTGAGAATCGAGGGTACTTGACTATAAAAGTGTATTTCAGGGGGGTACTCCACTGTAAAAAGTTTGAGAAGTAGTGACCTATGGCATCAGGTCACACAATAACGGATGCTCTGCAGGACACTCAACTGCTATATCTTTTGTAGTGTTAAAGTAGGAAACAGTAAATGCCTCATAAGATTCTGACAGAAAGTCTAGCATCTCTGAGATTGCCGTTTCCCTACACAACAGTTCAATCCCTTCCATGCCACTGAACAATAGGAACTGAACCTCATAGCACTCTACCATTCACCAGTAAACAAAGCATGTAAAGTTTGAATGTATGACCCATGCTATTTTCTCCAACAATTTTAGTAGCCATTTGTGAATACAAGAGCACAATATAAAAGGCACCACTTCAGACACCCCACTCAAACTAAATACAGGAACATCAACTGTGATGTCACAGATGGTGTGAAAAATGGCAAACAACAGCTATAGGCCTGTGTGAAAAATAAGTTATATACTATAACATTGTTCAATACTGTGATGAAGTATTATATTATCACTATGTAAATGGAGAAAAAAATCATAAAACAATTGTACTTTGACCTAAGGCTGCACGATATATCGCGATAACAGTGTATAATATTCATATCACAATCCCATGCGGTAATTTACTTCCTTTTTGTTTTTCATTATCTTTCTGTTTTCCCACACCATGGGGTACCAGAGTGGTTTTCTCTACTCCTCTAACATGATAGTTTTTTCTAGCATAAAAACAGAAGTAACGCTACTGCTGCTGGTTGAATGTAAGTTTACATCTTATTAATATTTGAAAAGATGTGAATATTTTCAGAGCACAACTTTAAGAAAGACCTTAACGCTTACATTTAGAGATTTTATTGTTATATGCAGTATTTACCAAAGCTCTTCCATAATCTGACACTTCAGTTATTATGAAATACATCATGTTACTTACACTTTGTTATTTGTGCAAAAAATGACCAAATATTTGACTGTGTTTGTGTGTAAAGGTCTATGGTAACAGCATCACCAGGTTCTACCACAGAATTGTGTCACTGATTGTAGTAGTACAGTATTTTGTCTTAAGTTATAAATAATTGAGTAGCATAAAAACAACTGTCTCATTTTAACATTGTTAAGAAACAATTGTCTTAGTAGATGAAATTGGTATTGATTGGTATTGATAAACGAGAAATATTGCAATATTCTTAGTATCACAGTACACCAATATTGCATATCACAAGTTTTGCCAATATCATGCAGCCCTACTTTGACCTGCCTTTCCCAAAATGTAACCGAGTCTATTCTGGGTCACTGGCAATCTAAAAACTCAATTTGGTGTGAATTTGACCAATAGTTTTGCTGCTACAGACATTTGAAATTCCACTCATTATATGTAAATGGAAGAAAAAAAATAAAGATTTAAAAAATTCATAAAAAATGTGAACCTTGACCTACTTTTTTCAAAATGTAATCAGATCTATTCTGGGATACTGATCTATAAACCTAATTCGGTATGAATTCTGCTAAAGTATTAACAAACAAACAAATCAAACCAAAAACAATACTCTCCCTTTCGGGGGGTGTGGTGTCATAACAAGTAACTGATTAACAGTAACACTATTCCAGGCGATCATCAAAAGGGGGTGTTTGTTGCTCATACATATAACAGGATGGGGCAGAGCCTCTGAAGGAGCACTTAAAAGGAGGCTGTGTTTGCCAATCAGCAGCCTTTCTCTGAAATTGCTTACTCGAGCTGTTAATTAGAGGTGCAACGATTTTAGACGAAACTGTGAGAGAGGTCCATCACATATGCAATAGTAATGGTAGCTACAAATCACCAGTTAAAGAGGAGTTGGGCTGAGTGGTGCAGTCATCATTTGCTTTCCCCGTTGGTGAGCTTATAAGGTTACATCTTCAAGAAAGTTATTCTCACCACTTCAATTGTATTGGACATCACATATTGAGTTATGTCTGGAAAATGACTGAATGGGCTTTCAAAATAATGTGACACAATCCAATTCAGCGACAAACCATCTGGGTAACATGAGGCACTAAATATAGAATGTAACGCTGAGTCTATATTGGGCTCTGGGAAAAAAAAAAAAAGAACTAAACTTTGCAAATGACATGGGTCTTGGTTTATCTGTGATTAAAAATCAGCATCTGTAGAGGAGTTTAATCGACTTTTCCCCTTTAAATCCTTTGCTCTTCCATAAGAGGCGCTGGGACACTGTAAAGTCCATGTGTAAGTCCCTCTATCTTTAACAGAATGAAAGTTTTAATAAAGGTTGTCTGTTGTTCTGCTCCCAGCCTGCCTCAGTCGTGACGTGCCACTATGAGATCTGCTATCTGATTGGCTGTTTGCCAGCGGCTCTGGATGGGAGGAAGAGCAGTGCAGCGAGCATGCCGCTTTGCAGCAGCGCTCCAGATGGCTGTGATTTATGAACCTCTCAGAATGGTGGGACTAATGAACGCTACTCGACATGTGTTTGGGATGGAGGGATCGTGTTCGGCCATCACTCTGTCTTTGAGGAGGGGTCTCAGACATTGCATCATAAGTACTAATGCATTGTGAAAGGACTTGTTAGTTATCCATCTGTTGTACTTGATGCTCACAGATGAAATTAAAAAACATGATCACAGCATAAAAAACATATTTACAACTCTTAAATAAAAACTTCACATCATTCAAACATTATTGAATTAATTTCTTAAACTGGTATCTTTGAGTATTTAATGGGTGGAATATTAGACTCGAAGAAGGCAGCCTCTGTACAGCACTATAACACATCCCTGTGTGCACAAAAACTGGCCAGTCTTTGTTGTAAACCCGCCTCAACCATCATTTCAACTACTTCCAGATCTTCTCTATGATCTGACAATCTCTAATCCCACTGTAATTATATTTGTCTCCACTTATGCGATTACTGTGCTATTTTTACAGTAGAAGAGATGATTATAGTTACCATTTTTGTAGTAGATCAGTGTAATCGTATTACATGGATATGTTGCTCCTCTTCCCTGGCACTGTGTTACCCCGTAGCATGCTCCAGGTAAGCATTAGCAAAAGGTAAAATTGATGAGGCATGGTGTATTCAAAAATGGCAACTTTTTAGGTATTAAGAAAATCTGTCCTGTTTATAGAGATGCTGTTTCTTACTCTTGTTTCTTTCTTAATTGTGTGCCAGGTTTAGAAATGTAATGTTGTCCCGGTTTACAGAAGCCCACGTAATCCTTGAGCTGAAGAAAAACACAAAAGCTTTCATGATTTTTACCTGTCAGCAATGCCAAGGTAGAACTCCTGCTGCTTTTTTTTGCAGGAAATGTCATTAGTCAGTAGCTTTAAGGTAAACTGTTTATGTTCAATCTATCCGAATCAGATGACAAACACTAAAAATATAATAT
The DNA here is from genome assembly GCA_029814645.1 of Fowleria isostigma. NCBI lineage: Eukaryota > Metazoa > Chordata > Actinopteri > Kurtiformes > Apogonidae > Fowleria > Fowleria isostigma. The sequence goes on from JAPTGZ010000013.1 coordinate 2,018,604, forward strand.
ATTAAAAAATGTTGCAGTTGAATACGACTGAGGAAATGAAAAAAAGTAAAAACATGACCTTTAAAGCAGTAATAACATGCCTTTGGTTTTGTTTGTAAATAATCTTCTCAAAAACCCAGCATTCATAATACTAAAACAATAAACAATTCATAATATTTTAATGGAGAAAAACATGTTTTTGTTCCCATCAGCATCGCCTTTGTTTCAATAAATATGCGCCATCCTTTAGACGGATGCATCTGTAAAACTCAAAGCAAATGTCAATGTCATGGAGGAATGAAAAACTAAATATGACCTCATGTACAGCAAAAAGCCATTATCTCTTTAGAACAGGGGTGTCAAACATGCAGCCCAGGGGCCAAATGCGGCCCGCCAAAGGGTCTGGCCCGCAGGAGGAATTTGTGAAATCCAAAAATTACACAGTTCAGGTTCTATGTACCAATTCAATCTCAAGTGGGTCAGATCAGTAAAATACAATCATAATAACCTGGAAATACTCACAACTCCCAGATTTTCTCTCTGTAAATGTAAACATTTTCGTGTCATGTTACTGTATTCACACTAAAACAAACTCATTTTACAAAAAACATAAATAACCTGAATAAATATGCACATTCTGAAATATCTGAAGTGCAAGTTTACCAATATTCTGTCTGTTTCTAAATGTATTGTGTATTTGTAGATCCACTGTGATCTGTAAAAGATAAACTAGACATAATATGGTTAAAATTGAACTTAGTTTTCTTAAGAAATTACAGGTTGTTTATGTTATTCACATTGTTTTAAAGGATAGGTTGTAGATGTAAAATTTTACTTTTTTTGATTTAAAACAGAGGAAAGTTTGGAGTTGTCATTATTTATAAATTATTATGCTATTATTTTCTTGGTGCGGCCGACTTCAGATCAAATTTGGCTGACTGTGGCCCCTGAGCTGAAATGAGTTTGTGACCCCTGCTTTAGAGCATCCTATGCATTTCACATTTATACTGGCAAAAAAAAACAACAACAACAACTGTTTACTGCTGTTTGTAGAAGTGTGTCATTCACTTCGTTTTATACTAACTATATTCTTAGACAGTTTTTTCTGTTCTTTGCTTGGCTGATACGTGTTGGTGAATTGGAAACTTTCACAGCACAGCAGGAGCAGGGAAGTTGCCACAGATGGCTTTTTTAACAGTACACAATCTCTCAATCGGCTTCTAGGGGATGCTGATCCTTTCTGAGAAACATTGGAACAATATCATCTCTGTTTGTTTGCATACCATGTGTTTCGATGTGCGATTCAAGATTCCCAAAGGCTCAGCTACATGTGTCCAGTTATCGCCTAATACCCTGGCCTGAAATATATTCAATGAAGCTTGTAACATGCACAGACTCCCATTCAACGGCTTGAAAAATCTTTTCAGTCTCTGTTGGTTTAAAGCTGTCGATCATTTCTTTCCAGCCATGACGCGCCGTCATAGTGGCCGGGCTCTAAACGTTACAAACCAAATGTCTGAGGAAAACCATTTAGCGTTTGTAATGTTAACACTATGACAGCCTCTTGTTTCTCTGTTTCATCTGATCATTTACGCACAAGAACACTTTAAAAGCTTTCTTCAGTTATTTCCTTTGAGTGACAACAGCAACAGCATTTTGACTGCTCAACAAAAAAATAAAGAATATGTTCAAATTGTCACTATTTCCACATAAAACACTATCAATTGTCTGCTGTCAGAGATCATTAGCATAGTGATTTAACAAACTCCCTTTAATATTAGCTGTTTTTAGCATAAGAAGTGACTCCCTCATGTGCAGATATGCAACAGTGGTGACATGGTCTGTTAATCAGCAGACAGCATCCCCGGTGATATCAGTCTGAGGCAGATAGAAAATTTTGAGTCAAGTGAGTGGAAATGGAACAGAAAAAGAGTAATCACAGCGGATAGTATTGTGCAAAAGCCCTTCTATCTAAAAGGCAGCATAGTAGAAGTGATGGATCATTTTAAAAACACAGGAAGGACAAAACACGTTCAAGCTGTTGATGGAATTTTACACTGAAATCACAGAACAAGAGTCACTCTTCAACTTTAGAAATACACTTGAAGCTACTATGTCCAATGCCAAAAATATTACGAGGCAGTGGACTTTATCTAAATGAGATATTCAGGTGTAAGAGAAAAAATACAACAGGATCCAGAACAGAACCCTGTGGTGTGGCTAAAATACTGGTATAATGTTTTATTGGTTCAAGGTGATTGGTCAAATTAAATAACCAAATGAATATGGTAACAAAAATGAACTTGCATTTTAAAGAGC
>JAPTGZ010000013.1:2021001-2032251 GCA_029814645.1 Fowleria isostigma
ACTGGATTTAAAAAAGTAGTAAAAAAAAAAAAAAAAAAAAAGTAAAAAAGTAAACTAAAATAGTTTAGTTTAGTTTATTTTGACCTTATGCGCTTCATGTACAGTGGCAATTCATATGCATGCACAATAATCAATACTGTTCATATACACCTCATACATGTGGACACAGAGATACATAACAAAGATTAACGAGAAAGAGAAAATAAATAATTATTAAATAAAAATAAAACCAAAGAGAGCATGTCGTATGCACAATTAACCCCTAAAGGCCCAGTACTGCTTTTGTGATTGTTCCCAAATTATTATTTTTCTCTATTTTTCACTTTTCTTATTCTATTATTATGCTCAGTATTTTGCATTCCTAAATGAAAATCAGGTATTTTCCTATATTACATTTACATATCATGGAGATGTCTATTAACTCTTTCCCCCTTGGACACCTACTAGGACCAACACACATATATATTTTATTAGTTCTACTCATGAAACATTTTGTTTTTCCAGTGGCTACAATCGTCACTACTTTGGCAAACTTTGGGAAAAACCAGTGAAAATGCATTATTATAATTTTAAAAAATGTTAATTGTTTGAAATAAAAATAAAAATTTATATTTTTTTTATTTGTTATGAGCAAAAAAAAAAAAAAAAAAAGAACCAAAAATAAACATTTAAAAAATCGACACTTTTTACATAGTGTGATGCAGATGACACCTTTATGAATAAAACTGAAAAGAGGACTGTAATTATAGTCATATTTATAGGTCATATAAATGTCTGGGGGAAACTAAACTGGCTTTTCATGGAAACAAGAAGTAAAAAGCACTCAGTGGTTAATAATAAGCTTGAGAGATGAAAAGGAGAGGCTAAAACTCTGGCTCCTAGTTGGCGTCATTACTTAGAAGAGAAACATAGTTTATGTAAGCACAAGGAAAGACACAGACAAAAGGTTTGGCTGGCTCAGACCCAATTACTCACAAGCGTGACAGCAAAAATTGAGAGATTGTGCAAACACATACAAAAACAGACACGCGATCAAATGCTCTGGCACACAAACTGTCTCCTGTCTGTGTACACACATACATTTATGCTGAATTTATCCATATGGAGGAAATGTCTGAAGGGAAGTGATGCCAACATGCACTGACAGTATCTTTTCCTCGTTCATACGAACACACACACACACACACACACGCACACGCACACACACAAAGCAACAAGAAAAGCTGAGACAGGTAGAACCCAAACCACACTGAGACTTACTGAATATTTCATAATGTTTTTACTGGCCTGTCAGGAGCGGAACAGATAGTTGTGTGTCTGTGTGTATGTGCAGATTTTAACTGTGTACATGTGTGCTGACGATTTCAATTTTTACATGTGTGTGTGCATGAGAATGACAGGCCACAGTTGTGATTGGCTGTCAGAATACTGTTTACTAGAGAGCCCGTGGTCAGGAGTTTCAGCTCATCATGGCTGAGGCGTGTGCACATGGTGATTTAAGCAAGACAGCGAACTTTGATCAAGACTTGAAAAAATATTGTAAGCTAAAAAAGTACGCTAAGGAAAATCCTGTAGTGGAGCCTTCTGTCTAATGTAAGTAAAACTCCATTACTTTGAGAAATGGATTCAGACCAGTGTTTGCATAAAAATGTAGACATTACCATATTATTCTTTGCAAAAAATTAACTATGCTTCAGTGTAATGACTGTAAATCTTTGGTAATGATTACAATGCCAAAAAAATACATTTATCATTGATGTTATCTTTTCTTGTGATATGATTACATGATATGGCTATCACAGTAGTGTTACAGGATCATTACTAAAAATCAATGTAGAGTGGTATTGAATTATTGCTAAGTCTTGCTATAATTAGTTGGAGCTACTTTTTCTCCCTTAGTATTGATTCAGGTCTTTATAATGGAGGTCTACCAGAAGCAGAACATTTTGAGTGAGGAACAACCAGCACATAATCCTAGCACCCTCAGTATAGTTTGAAAAATGGTTTAGATTGAGTATGAGTAAAATCTGACAACCTCCACCTAATAAATATGAAAAACGATGCTACTTTTCCTGTTTTTTCTGCCTTGGATATATCTGCTGTTCTTTGGATTTCAGAGTGAGATACCACAAAAGTGTGACAATCTGAATGACAATGCTCCTATGAATACAACATGAGGGCTCACTGACTGGTTTAATGCATTTGAATATAATCATATACTATGGCAAGATGTCAACCTAGAACACCTATGGAAGATTTTGTCCAAGGCCTGCTTTCATTAGTGTTGGAGAGTGTAAAAAAACAAATTGTTTGCTATATGATAATACATGAGATCAGTAAAGGCAGTCTGCAGTGTGGTGAATGCTGTTATACTTCACTGCTTCTGTTTATCCAAGACAGTTCAAATCTTCAAAGTCATGCCTGAAATGTTATATCCGTTACATATTTCAGAAATCAATTATATATTTATGGATGAATGCTTTCATTAAGGTGTGCTCGACTTGTCTGTGTTTAACCAGAATATGTTGTAGCTTATAAATTTATCCTTAGTGTAAATGTAAATATTTGAACTGAGCTGAGAGGTTTGAAATAATGGGGTAATCAGACATGTATTTACTTTTAAAAATATCTTCATTTACATATATTTGAAGCAAATTGATCTTTATTTGCACAGGACAGGTATAACCTGAAGACCTCCGGGGCCCCATGTATAAAGGCTGCGTATGCCCAAAAACCTGGTGTTCACCTGTTTCCATGCTTGCACTCAGAGGTATAAAGAGTGAAAATAGTGTGGAAATGTGTGATGCTCGGCGTGCACCCGTTTCCAGTGCTTTGATCCATTGGTGACACTTAGATGTGATGCTGGTAAACTGTTATTAGTGTGAAAAAGGTCATTCATCTGAGTGACCAGAGATATACAGGTGAACAATTAACACACTGGTACGCCATCCTACTGACAGAGCACACTCCCTCTTTCAGACCAACCAGGCACTGGACTCGTCAATAACAACCATATAAAGAAACAGGTACACAGAATTCACATGTCGATAAATAATTTAACGCAGTATTAATGTCTGAACACTTATAAGTCGGTCCAGGTGATCGTTGATGCCGATTGCCCTCATGATGTGTGACTCCAGCACAGACAATGAGGACACAGTATCAGTACCGGTCAGAGCCGCATCAGCAGCTGGCTGTTGGCGAACCGGAGAATAAACTGACCCCGGGATTCAGGAGGAATACCCCGTGAGTGTTCGAGTCTTCTTGCCCAAAACCTGCAATCAGCCTGATGGCTTAGATGTTTGAAGAGGTGAAAGTGGACATTATTGCAGATGTCCATGTGTAATTTGGTTTATACTGATGGTTAGTTTTAGTTTTCAGACATTAAACTACATTAACGTCTTAAGTGTTTTATGTTTTAGACTGTCCTCTGGGACTGCATCTCACCGTCTTCTCCTTTCTCAATTTCTGTTGGAAAATAATAAATTAATCCTTACTCAAAGTCTTTGATTTCCTCTTTGATATCTTTTATGATTATCTTTATGTGGTTTGTGAATCTGTAGAATAAACAAATGTATGAGTTACGCAAATACTAAATATATATTTACCCTGGGGGTGATCCGAGTCATCCACATCTGCCCCTGCACCCCTGTGACAGCGGTGTCATCGACAAAATTCTTATCTTAAACGGGGTCAGTTCATTCTCTTCCGCCTGTTTAGACCTCCACTTCACATCCACCTTGACATCATCTGACCATACAAAGAGGGGAACCCCAGAGGGAATCCCACCTGCAGGCCTGGTTTATACTGATTTGCATATTTAAATATGGGTGTGGAGAGGGAGGAGCACGATACTCCAACATATACGGTCAAATCCAGCAGATTGGGACGTATAAAAGAAACGTGCTTCGGTTTGGGCGCTTGCTCAGATTTATTCATCAGGATTTATTTGACCGTACAGCGATTTCTGGATCTGAGCGAACGCCAGGTTTCAGTATCAAATCCACACAAGTCTTTATACATGAGGCCCCTGGTGAATTGGAAACCTACACCCCACATCAGTGTTTGCACATTTGTAAGGTGTAAGCAAAGTTTATGCTTTACTCAAATTTACTGGCATTACTTTCTCATTATGATTTCAAGGGCAGGCTCAACACTCAAGGTAACTGCTGAAAGATAGGAAAAGTTTTTTACTGTTGCAGTCACGCACGTCATCATCTTTTGAGAAGTGGCTTTTCTAAAGGATTCCCGTTTGCTCTTTCACTGAAGATCCATGTTATATCGCTATGTGAGCCTCCAGAATTTGCACAGAAAATAGTCGTAAAACTCTCATATATCACCACCAGTGCAGCGTCCACAGCCCTTGACCAGGAAAATGGTTGAATAAATACAAGTCAGGGCAAAAACAAAACATTTTTGCAGATTCCCTTCAATCCCAAGTGCTGATATGTACAGAGCATCTTGTTTGCTGAGGTAGTGGTCATTTGCAGTGGAATTTTTAACTAACAAATAACAGACATGATTTAAAATCAGCTGGTTTAAGATCAGAGTTGACCTGCACAAGTTACCAGACATCAACAGGTAGCCAGTGTTTTTGCAAATAGGCTTTAGTCCTTTTTAACTCAAAAAGACCCAAACATCCACCATCAACCAAAATCATCTACTGATATAAATGGTTTAACCCCTGATGATCTACTAATACATGTAAATTATCAATGTGAAATGCAGTTTGTCACGTTTTCATGGTCATCATATATAACTCATTTGGACATGCAGACGGTCCATAGTGAACATGGAAACACTGTCATCTTCTACAACATTGATTCACGAGTAAAATCCATGGAGCTGGCTCAATGACAGTGAATGGACACATTTGGTTAATGTTCAGTTATTGAGAGATTTTGCTGAAAAAGTCCCTTTTTTTCAGTTTTTGCTATTTGTGATATAATAACCCTCAACTTTACTCTACATCTACATGATTACTAAATTAAATGTAGGATAATACAAAATACAGAAGATATAATTACAATAAGTGATGATTAATCACTTAAGGACCGTTTAATGTAGAGAAAGATTCATTCAGAAACTGAACCTGGCTCCAAATGAGGACTTTCATCACTTCAACACTATTTGGAAACTTCACATTGAATATTCCTTTTCTGTACTCCCTATGTGTACCTATAAGTCCTAGCTATTGTTCATCAAACAACATTGTTATCTATGGAAACAGACAGTGCACCAACCCTTCCTGTTTTTCAGCGTATATTTTTAATATATGCTGGAAATGTCAGGTAGACACTGTCTAGCTTGTTAGAAGAGAAACCAAGAGCTGTGGGGGTGTTAGGGTCAGTTTTGTTTCCTCTGTCTTTCCTCCTGCTCCCTCCTTCAACCCTCCACCTCCTCCGCATTGCTCCTTTTTTTCAGCTCCAACCTCCACCACCTCTGCACTCCTCCCTCCCTCCCTGACCCTCTCTCCCCAGTGTTTGTTTATCTGTCTGCTCGTTACCCTCTCACTCTGTCCTGTCTTCACATCCTTCCCTCCCTTCCTCTTCCTCAATCTCGCTCAGTAACAGGTGAGTTCCCAGAACTAATTACAGGAGGCTATCCCAGGGTGCAGCGGGGGCCGACTCATTTGCAGGCGGAGGGAGCACGAGAAGGCTGTCTAATAACATTTTCTACTGCCTGATTAAAAACAACCCATAAATCACTTGTTCACAAGGGGTCTATGCACATGCACATGCTCACACACACACCCAGTCACAAATAGAGCCATCAGCTACAGACACATGACTTTAATACACACCAAAATACTGTACAACCAATTTGAGGGCCTGTAGGGAACACACACTTACCCTCATGCACCTCACTATCACACAAAGCTACCTTATTTATTCAGTTATATATATTTATATTTAGAGTGTGGTCATAGAGAATCTAAAAACCTAAATGCCAACCTTCATTTCTTTACCAGTTTACTTTAATTTGTGAAGTCAACCCAAAAAAAGATGACAATAATGGCCATTAGGAATATGGGTATGACTGAAAGTCAAGGTGCTGAGACACATTCAAAGTGATAAGTACAGAATTCATCAAAGCATTTCACTCAGTAACACCAATGACTTGTTCACACTGCTTTGTTTTTTTTTTACATGACTGAAGGCAGAAATGAAAGACTAAAGCCTATATGGTGTGTGAAGACAAACCACAGCAATCATTTTGTGCTACACTATTAACCACTTCTGCCCTTTTTAACAGATTCTGTCCTTTGAACATGTGCATGCTTCCAGACAGAACGGGGGGTGATTGAAGGAGCTACTTACATTGCACTGACAATTATAGTTTACATATGAAATGTGTTAAGTGAAACAGAAAATGAGTCACAAAAGTATTTTTCATATTTCTAACTTGTTTGTTTTATATATTTAATTCAAAATGTCGATAAAAGCTACATGCATAAAATAACTACGTGACTAGTCATCTGCCTATTTCTATAAATATACAGAAAACATGCTGTATCATAACAGTTCTCTGGGTGTGAAATAGCTTCTCTCAGGATATGAGTTTTGATCTTACCACTCTCCCTACCATTAAGTCTGACAGTCTTGTGCATGGCACTGTCAAAGCAATGTTCTGTTTTGTCATGACGTTAATTGAAAATTTATATTGGAAAAAAGTGAAGCAGGTGCCTTGGCTAATATGTCTGTCGGCAAGATCAACGTATGGCAAAGGCTTTATCATAGCATTTAGATCTATATATACGGCATAAATAACCTGTTGCAGCTGAAACATTATTAACCACTGTAGTACTTACCCATGGAAGGATCTGAACTATTTGCTTTGTTAAATCCAGGTAGTTAATTTTTTTTGTCCAGTTTGTTTATTTAACTCACAGTAAGTGTCCCCTCATGTCTTTAATATCAAAAACATTGGAAAATGCCAGGATTAATCAGGATCATCAGGTTTGCAACAGAATGGTTCAGGGAGAATGAGACATCATTTTCACACATGGATTAGCCTCCAAAAAATCCAGACTTTAATTTTGTGATGTGATGTGATGTGATGTGATGAAGACTTGGTGCAGCGGTCTGATTCTCCACCCTCAAAAATCAAAAATTAATGCAACTATGGATTAAAAAAAATATTATGAACCTTATTGTGACACTACATAAGCATTATGTGGCAAACAAGATGTCACAGTGAATGTCTCCTGGAATCCAAACCAAAGGTGGCGCAGTCAAATTTTACATGTGTGACTTTTTTTTTGGCCAGGCAGTGTACATTTATTTAACTGACTGAAACCTAGGCTATTCCTAATTTTCACACTGGAACAAGAGCTGTTTTTATATGATATGAAATACACTACTCAGACAAAACAGGGACGTTAAGACATCACCTGATCTCCCCCAAGACACCCTGAGGACTCTCAGACAGGCTCCCACAGAGGTTCATCTGGAGTGGTGCAGACCTGGCACAATAACCCAGACAGTAGATTAGCAGTGATAGCATCACCAGCCCTGCACAGCAAACAATGGTGACACTCTCTGACGAAAAGCCATTTCGCATGACTCTCAGTTGAGCAAAATGGGCAAATATGTGTTTGTTTACCCACAAACACACACACAACCAGCACAAAATGACTTGCCTTGTTGTTGGCAAGTACACGACCTCTTTTTAGTAGAGATAAAAACAAATATCACCACCAATCATTTGATGCTCCTTGCCGTCATTAGAAAAGAACACAAACATTCAGTACAAGGGGAGTTTAATCTGAGCATCAGTAGGTGAAAGTTTGGTTTCATGGAAAACTGACAGCAGGTGAAAAGCATTACGAGATAGGCGACAACAAAAGGCGAGAGTGAAATCTAAAGCGATGCACAGCCGCTGCAGAGGCTGGTGCAGCTGATTTCTCCTGCTGCTCAGATGTCGAGCATCTTTGTGAATGTTCAAGTCGAGCTGAGGCTCACACTACTTGTTTTGCAGAAATGTACTCTCTACATGCTGTCAGGTAATCAGCATATCAAATCACACTGACTGCTTCATACAGGATTACTCTGGGACTCAAAAATAATCAGGTTTACTTCATTTGCACTGCTGAGACAGGAAATAAGACAAGTGCTGATTATAGTCGAACATGCAATCAAACATGAATATTTGAATTTCACATCGAGCTCAGTGGTAATGCATTGTTCTGCTGACCCACACTTGGTAATCATTGTTCATCTGCTTCTTCTTCCAAAAACTGCAGGAGTTTTACAGCTCCATGCAGCCAGGAACCACACCGCAGATGGCTGAGCATGTCGGGCATGAGCACAATGACTGTACCATATCTCCCTCCCTCTGCGCCGCTGATGGACTATCGAGCCTACTCATGAACACGTACTGAAGTAGGAATCCCGCCAAGAGATTATGATTGGACCATAATCGCTGGCTAGCTGGGAGGTCCTGATTTTGATTCAATGCCTGAACTTTCTCCTCCACTTATCTGATTATCTTGTCATCACAGGCACATGCATTACATGGCTGAACATTAAATTAAGACTTCCATAATTATCTCAAGATTTCAAGCTGGGTGCAGGGTGTAACAAGAGACACAGGGACCCCACGAAAGCTTCAGTGTGTGTGCATGTAAGCCTGCCTGCATGCATGTGTGTTTGTTGTTTTGCATATAATTTTGCTGATGCAGCTAGATGCAGGCACTGCATCTTCACTCAACACTTGGAGCCTTGAGCAAGAAAGGGGCGAAACCCAAAACAGCGAAAATCAAAGAGTAAGCAAAATCCTGAAATAAATACCCGCACAAACAAATACACACACGTATAGCTGCAATACATTCCTCTTATAACTCATTTTCCACTTTATCAGCCTCTTGCAAGATTCTTGAACCATATTTGATTTACACACATAAGGTGTCAGACCTCAGAGTTAAATGACCTACGAGGTGCAGATCAGCTCATATCTTCTGCTCATACACACACACACACAACACACACACACACAAAACGCTGTGGTTGCTAAGATGCAGGCTCAGGTGCTGAAGCCTGAGAGTCACGCCGCCCAAATCTATAACTGGCAAAAGACTCCCATTAAACAACCTTGGAGTGACACAGCATCCGCCAAAGCCTGGGCCATGCGTCACGCCGAGCTCAACACGGCAGGACTTTCAACTCCTCACAACCCGGAGCGTGCTACCACTCCACATAACAAATGGTTCTGCTTGGCGGCACAGAGCACCTTAGGATACTGTAGCGACTTTGTTTTTCCGTTTCTCGTTTTCCCAGGCTGCACGAGTTATGTAAGTGTTGTACTAAAACCAGGCCAAAGAAACGTGTCTGCGCCCACCTTAAAGTGATAAGGGGAGCAGGCGCCCTCCTGAGACAAGTGTTTAGGGGGGAAACGTCCCTGATGCATCGGTAAGTAGTACTTCAAAACAAGTGTCCGGTGTATAGAAACTTATAGCTGAGTGAAACTTCCTTATCCTGCTCATACAAAAAACATGTCCTTCATCTATTAAGTCTTTCATGTATATGACAAGAAAAGAAGTGTCAATCATTTATTGGCAACACTATAGCAGAGCAAACAAGCCAGACAGCACAAGGACGCTGCTTTTTATACAGAAGTCACTGTTCTATAGGAACCATAATGGATTGACTAATGATTTTAGGTTTTTTTAAGGCAATTTTTCTTCTTTTCTGAAAACAGAGCACGATGCACATCAGCATTCACAAACAGCGCACATTTTTTAAAGGGCTGTGTGTGGAGGACCAAAGCATTGGAAAGTGTGAAAAACCGAATTGTTTGCTATACCAGAGATCAATAGAGGCAGTCTGCAGTGTGGTGAAAGCTGCTATACTTTTCTGAATCTGTTTGTCCAACACAGTCCAAATCTTCAAAGTCACACCTGAAATTCTATATTTGTTACATATTTCAGAAATAAATTCTATATATGTGGGTGCATACATGTTTGCATGGGAAAAACTCCAAAAGACGAAGTGAAAATCAATTCTTGGCCTTAACCAAAAAAAAAAAAGACTCATACAGTAGGCATGGTGGATGTTGGAGTCTTAAATTCCCTAAGGTAGAGTCACTGTTATTTATACCAATTTCCAGACTGTTAAAAACCTTTGGTGATGTTGGTTTCAATTCTGGGAGAGATTAACATTGAAGTAAACACTGAGAGTGTACTTGATTGGACATATGGTAAAGGAAAACACCAATGGCAAATACCAGTTGTTGGTGTCAGTCAGGTAGGTTTTTGTAGTCGTCACTGCTCATACGGACTAAAGAAATGGGAAGAATCTCCACTGAGAGTTGACTCAATAGCCCAGAATTAAATTAAATGTATTATTATGTAGCTTAAATGATGGAGAAAAAAGTGTTTGAGGTTGTTGACAGACCTTCTGGGACATGAGGAGTATTTCTCAGTTAGCAAGTCAAGAGAATGATCTGCACATTCATGGTTCAACATATTACTTTTACAACATATGACTCTATGTTATAATAAAGAAAATTGACTAGGAACTGATTTAGTCCATGTTACATAGTTAAAATTACTGTACACAGACTTAAAAGGCTTTGAAGGAAACACATTCAACATAAATGATAATATTTGCATATCTTGAAAACCCACTATTGTGTGAATTGTTTTACTGAGACAAAGAGATGATTGGGTTATTCTCACCGTATATGTTTGTATGCTATGTTACGCCACAAGCAAATACCCTTTGCCAGTTTTTTTATTAAGTAGACTTTGTGACAAACTCTGAATCAATGGTGTATGTTTTTGTGTCCAGTGAGTTGAGTGATTAGTCACTGTGTTAATCCTCGCTTTGAGGCAGAGTTTTGTGACAGAGTCAGTTTCTGTGTCGAATCTCTGGCATTGCAAAGATAATGATAAGAGTAAAGCAGGCCTCAGGGACACAACACTCTGCCTGTTTGTCACAAGAATTTCACGGCGTTGTCATATGAATGGAAATTTTTATGAGAAAGAGAAAAAATGCAGAATTGCTAAGATCCGCTTAAAATTCACAAGCCGATATGAAATTAAATTCTCCCATTTTCTGGTTTTAATCATCATTAGGGTTATTTCTAACTTTGTTGATGTCCCTTTCTGGAATTTCAGCATTAAAATACAGGGACAACAACACATGAAAGAAGTACTTTGAGATAAAAAAAAAAAGAGTGAGACACTAAGTAGAGATAAGTGAACCAGGATGAGTGTGGGCCAAGCCTTACCCAGGACCTTCAAGGGGG
>JAPTGZ010000013.1:2032351-2042881 GCA_029814645.1 Fowleria isostigma
GGTGGGGGGGTAGTTAGGGGTGTGGTAGGCAGACTGTTACAATCACACAGGTTATTTGGGGACTCTTGGGGAAGTGGAGGGGGACCTCAGTGAACTCCTCATTTCTGTGGGGCTTTATGTAGCGTGACGGTTCCAAATGAAACTCCCCGATCAAGCGGGAGCACTCTATTAATTTGTGGCTCAGGCCGCCTCCTTGGGGACAGAGCTGCCACAGCCAGTACTGCATCCCCTTTGCAGCTTCCAGCAAAGCTCCTTGTTGCTTACTGACTGAGGAGATGCATTACAATGTTTCAACACGTCTGTGGCTGTGACTTTTGCCCAAGTACAGAGACTATCTATCATTTCTGTGGTCGCCTACTCCCGACTCTACAGGATGGATGAAAAGCAGCGTGAAATAAAAGTAATCTTGGTTCTTGCAGCAATATACCGGCTTTAGCTAGCTAGAATGCACTCAGTTCCTAGAACATAGGTGGCTTTGAAAAATCTAATCTCGTTCTGTTACAGGGTATGAAAGTCTTGTTAAAAGTACAACCGTAGTAACAGCAAATTTCAAACAAGATAGTGATGGTGTGTCATGATCAAACAGTTGCAAAACATGGAACAAATACATAACGTCAACACATGAGGGTTCATACATTTAAAGCAAGCTCAATCCAAGTCTTTTTAATGCCACTCAGGATTAAATCTAGCACTATATTGTGAAAAAAATGAGTGAAAAAGTGAGATGATCTGCTTCCATCTTTTTACATGTTTACTAAGCATTATTGTGTTTGTTGTTCTCAGTGTGAGAATATTGTCTTAATTCCAACCATTACACGTTTTAATTTCTCCCAACATAAAAATGTTTCATTGAATGACTAGTAAGAACTGTGCAAAAAGACTTGAGATAGGGTCACTACTACCACTGTGTACTCCTCTAATTAACAGCTATAACTGTATATTAATTAAACTTGCAATAAATAATTTCACACCAATCACTCTCTTTGTGACATTTTCAAACATAATAACAACCTGCCCCAGACATGGTCTCACCACAGTCTGGTGAAATTCATAATATTTGTACACAATGTATTTGAAGGTTTTATATTGCAAAGTCAGAACACAGATCATTCAAATTGAGCCCAGCAGTAAATGAGTTTAACGTCTTTACTTGCTCATGTGACACCAGATTCACATTTTCCCCCCAAGAGGTTGGGATTGTGTTTCATCACTGAAAATTGAATAAAATCAGGCTGTATTAACAACAACTTGCAGTCTACAAAGGCATGCGCCAATGCACAAGATCACAAGGCTCTCATATGACTATGACACCCTGAAGCATATGCATTCACATGAAAGGATGGACAACAACCACCTTCTCTGGATAATCTGCCTCCTTTACTTTTCCCTGCTTCCTTCCTCATCTTGTGCTACCTTTAAATATGCACAGATAAAATGAGTTTGGTCTAATTAGCAAAAAATCAACAGTGATCTGCAGGTTTGATTGAAGGCTTTTGCTTTGGTGAATTACGCAAGAGGAAATATTCTGCCTTTATGTAAGCATCGCAACTGAAATATAAGAAAAAATACGGTAGGATGGACAGTAATACCCACAGATATCTGCCCCTGTGGTGAAATGGTGAAGAAAACAGGGACTGAGAACAGTTGTTTCACCTGGGGATCTGTGAACACAATGTCCGATCTAAGTAAAGATAAAATGCGTCCTTTAATTACTGAGAAATCTTTTGTGTATTCCCATGGAGGCGAATGTCCTTGGGAGCTTTATGAACGATGGGTGGGAGACAACAGTCCCAAGGTGCCTAAACTGGGAGTAAGCAGCTAGGGAAGATGGGAAGTGGTGCAGATACACAAAGTAATTAAAAACACGCCTACAGTTTGCCTTGTGCACATAATGAGTGCTTACAAGGCATCCATGGTGACTTTGAAAGAGCTTCATGTGAAAATTCCTTACAAAGCTGAACAGAAGAGTCAAATAACATAAAATCCATACGTGTTAATAAATGTATTCATCAGCAGAACAAACAAACATCATTAGCTTCCTGAGCAAATAACATTAAGCATGGGTGCTACTTGAACAGCTTCCTACATAGAGGAGAACAGGATATCTTCCCTTTTCACGCGCTGGTGATGAGTGTGGGAGGACCACCAAACGGAGTGAGCACATGAAAAGGGGAAGAAATGAAAAGGGAAAAAAGTAAAGAGAGAGCAGAGGGGAGTCAAACGAAGAGATAGAAACAAAAATAAGCTGGCCCACATTGCATTAGGAGATTCCGTTTGAAGATTTTCTGGCATGGAGAGGCAATCAAGAGTGTGCAGAATGCCTGGCCTCACTGCTTGCTATTTTGCTGCACCACAACCAGTTCTCAAGTGTCCCACCTCCTCCACCCCCACTGTCCCTCTCTCATCTATCGCTCACTCTCTCATCTATCCCCTCATCAAGCCTCCCATAAACAAGAATATTGGCCACCAGGCAAGAAATCTGAGAAGACTGATCCCTTTTCCAGATGGTCTCTGCATCATTTCCTCGAAGAGCCAATCCCACAAGGACACTAGACAACCTGAAGTCATCTTAATGCCATGATCAGTGCTGGGAAGTAGAATTATATGGGGGGGGTTTAGGTGAGGATACAGCATCAGCATTGCAGACGGTAACCCACTATCTGTTTATGGCACTACTGTGATGTTTGATTGGCAGCTGGACACATCTCCTTGGGCGGGTCAGCAACAGGACCCCACACTATTCACTTGAGAGTCCATCAATCACGATTTGGCTTAATTATCCAGCAGGAATGACAGGCCAGGGGCCCATTGTCTGAAAGGATGGACGGATGAATGGATGGATACAATGAAATAGAGTGGATACAAACAATAGAAGATAATTTAATACTGTAAGCCCAAAGGAAAACTTGGCCTGGAGGGGCAGCACACAAAGGGGTGCGTTACAGAGGATGCTGGCCAACTACAGTGTAGTTTTCATTTTAATATTTCATGTATTTATTGTTGTATTCTTAATAGGTTGGATTTCTGGTAATTTGTTTGATCATCTCCAATTACAACATGGATCAGATCACTAGAGGAATTGCTATAAAAATGCTGACCTTGTCATGTCTGCTCAGTTCAAGTGCGACCTCACTGACTCTACCGATTTCTCAATATTACTATAGTGGCCAATATCAAAATGAACACATTAAAGAAGCCCATTAAAAATCAAAGGTTGGCTTGAGCAAGTTTTACAACCCACTGACCTTTTTAAACCTTCTTGTAGATTTTACGTTCATATTGATAAAAAGTCCTTATATTGGTCAATGAAACTGGAAGGGCACTTAGACAGTGTAGATCATTTTTTCTTCCACAAAATTATTAAACCACCAGTTATGACCTGTGTTTTCCTTTTTGTCAGTTGGTCCAACAGGCTAGTTTAACTGACTTAATAACAATGCCAGTACTTCATCTTTTCACATGGACCGTCCTTGGCTCGTGTCCTATCCTTCCATCAGGTTTCATGAAAGTCGGTGCTCTAGTTTTAACATGATCATACTGACTAACAAGACAGGCTGAAGAACAAATGTATATGATCAGATAACCTCTTTTGTGGAGGGAATTAGGTTAGGTTTCACCTGAGGTTCTTGAAACATCCTGTAGTTGAGGCGCTATAGGCCCCGGCTGCTGGGGGATCGCCCATGATGCACTGAACTCCTGTTACCCCCTCTCCTCCCCATCTTTCTCTCATTCCATTATTGTATGTCATTAACCCTGTGTCTTCTCTCCCCTATAGTTTACTCTCTCTGCTTCTATCTAATGCTCTGTTAGTGATGTGTGACTACCAACCTGCTCAGTGTTTACTTCATTTCAATGCTTTTCTTTTCTCTCCCCGCTCTCTACTCACCCCAATTGGTCGAGGCAGATGTCTGCCCACCCTGACTCTGGTTCTGTCAGAGGATTTTTTCTGTCAAAGGGAGTTTTTCATCCCTGTTGTTGTCAAGTACTTGCACTCTGGGGAGTTATATTTTTGGTATTTATGTTAAGTATCTAGCGATGATGATTTGGGTTTTTTTTTTGTGATTTGGTGCTGTATAAATATGAGTGAACTAAACAAACGGATGCTTGAACATGTCATCTGCTGTAGAGAACTGTGAGACAATGTACTCCCACACAACAGCAATAAATTTTTTATGTTTATTTTTTTGTATACTGAAAATGCTTTTTTCTTTTAAGGTATGGTGATTTTACAGTAAATGCAAATATGTTTCTCCACCTTACTTTGAAAAATAAGGTAGTTAAGAACAATGCTCCTCAGAAATTAATTGGCATTTTTTTCTAAAATGAACATGTATTTTTATCCAACTTTTTTTTTTTTTGTCATTTAACAAAGTTCATAACTTTAAGAAAATATATCTGGTTACTTTGGCTTACTACATATTCCAACAAATATTTGAGACTATTTTCCTTATTTTAACAGTACCACTTACACAACTTCAACATTATTAGGTCTTCAATAACTGGGGTTTAATTGCTGTAATAAAGATCACTTGTTTAAATTTGGCATTGTTTTACTGGTTTTACAGGTCCGTCTTTCAGTGGCTTTTATAGGCTACCAGTTTTAAGAGACTTGCTAGGGAGACTTTGCATAACCCACTGGCAGACTTTTGCTTCACACAGAGACACTTGTTATAATCTTCTTCTTTCTCACAGGACTGAAGTACTATTTTAAATTATGACCAACCGATCATGTCTAAACAATTATGGCCAAACTTCAGTTCTTGACAGATTCTTCCATTTTATGATACAAGCATATTTCTCGCTGCACTAACTTCGAGAAGACAAGACTGTTTCTTCACATCAAGTTGCCTTTGGGGGAACAGACAAAACTAAAATTGCCTGCAGTATTAAAAGCCACTCCCTGGCTCCTCTCATCACATTGATAACTATGTCCAGAAGCCTGCACCACACTCCCATTAGTGTCTGCTAGCCAACCCAGCTACAATTAGTATTAGTCCCCTTCTCAATCACAGTGATGGAGCTCACAGATGCTCATCTGCCTCTGTGAGCTAGATTTAACTATTGCTCAGTCGACACAAGGCCCACATCCAGCCGCTCGAAGTTGAAAAATATTGTTCTTTGGCTGTCAATAGATGGCCCTACTTCATTATGGTTCTAACTGTGTCTCCACATTAGCACATTCAGCTGTCCGTTAATCTGTCATGTAGGCACCCCTCCCTGTCATCCATCTGCATCCATCTTATTGCCGTCTGTGCCCACATTTCTTCTATTGACACATTGGTACCTGCTGCAGTGTCCTTGTTTCAACAGTGAAGACTGTCAGTACACTGGATTTGTTCCATGAAAAAGCTCCTTTTAATGATGACTCATAAAGTGGTTTCATTATTTCTTTGCCTGCATCTGCTGTGTGCCCTTTTACCAATTTCTGCACCAATTTACTACTCATCTCGATCTATCTGTCCAATTTTGCGAAAGCTCACTTTACTTTAAGGTGGTTTCAGATGGAAACTTCAGTTTCATTTTCAAAGAATCACGCTAGTTTTAACTCAATTCTTACAAAACACATATTTTTTATGTTACTATTCCAAAGCAAAGTCTGTTGTTTATTGTATTATTACATTGTGTAGGAACGCACTGTGAAGAACTGCTCTAAAAGGCAATACCTGGTGATGAGAAGCTTATGTAATCAATAGTAAACTGCTTAAACATGCACAAACACCGGCACAGCAAAAGAAACAGGGTATGTAACTGCACACAAAGACCTCAGACTTCTAATCAATATTCAACAGGTGCCTTAGAGGAATGTGTTTCCTAAAAAAAAAAAAAAAAAAAAAAAAAAAGTGACCACCTCTAACTTTTCTGTTTTTTTAGGGGAAGGTGGCTTAAAAATGTAATATCAGAATCCACAAATCCACTAAGTAGAGCTATGTGATATGACAATATCTATTTTTATTTTTTGTGTGTGGGAAATGAAGCTGTAAAGCTGTAAAGCACTTTGTGACTCCTGTCACAAAGTGCAAAGTAGTACTTTGCACTTTGTGCTATATATATACAGCTTACTTACTTAGCTAAAGTACAGTCACAGAGACTATCTACCTGTATGTGCCAAGTCACAAGCACAATTTCCTTCTACTTCTAAGCTTGATTGGCTGATTTCCGCCTTCATCCAATCATAAACGGACATGCTTCCTCACAGCCAATCCCACGCAAGATATGAAGCTTTGAAAGTGTTCTCTTTGTATCTCTCTGCTGTCATTTAGCTGTCTTTTCAGTTTGCACCTATTCTGTTCCCCTCCTTTTCTTCAACTCAGATGTCTGGCCTTCCACAATCAATTCCCCCATGGAGGCATCTTGTCCTCCATCTTCATCATTAGTACACTGTCCAGGCTCCAGGGGACTTAACCCCATAACAAGAACACTTAATGCATGCAATCACTTCTCATGTTGATCTCCTTACTTCAGGGGTCTAAGCACTAATGTCTGCCCCATTTTCCTTAACATGAATTCAATCAGCCTCTTTTTCATTCCTCACTGAACTCACAGTCTTTATAGCAATGTTTGTTCAAATACACGTTGCTCTCTTACACACACAGCACAGATGAAGTGACTGTTTACTTGTAATACTGTCAAATTTAGATTGTGAGCATCATTTCCCCATGATAATTTGAAGCATTCAACATGTAATATTCCTATTATTCCTATATCTTTATACACGTTTCTTTGAGTATTTTCTCATTTATGTATGTCACAAAAACAGTTCATAGTTCACATACGATTGATATCAGCCTATTCTGAAGCAAGGCCTCAGGTTACTGTGGAGTTATTAATATGGTCTAAGTGGGTCATTTAAAGCATACAGGTCAGACTGGAGTGGGTTGGGATGCTCTTCTGCCATTTCTCGCTCTCTTCTTGATTTAATCATGCCCGCCAACACCAAATATAAATGTCCAACACCAAATATAAAGGCCTAAACCAGCCTCGTCCCATAAGAGAATGTGCAGAGGAGGAGCAGACTGATGTGTGTGTGTGTGTGTGTGTGTGTGTGTGTGTGTGTGTGTGTGTGTGTGTGTGTGTGTGTGTGTGTGTGTGTGTCAGGCTGTGTTCATGTTGGTGCCACGTACACTGTAGATTACAGATACAAAAACAGGACAGGAAGACCATGAAACGCCATCCATCCAATCAGTCAGTCAGTGCATCACCATTCCTGTTGTCACCCTGGCATCCTGGCTCTGTCTATTAGCCTGCTAGTTAGTCCGGCATTTAGACTGGCAGGACATGCATACAGAGGAGCCAAAGGGTCTCCAGCTTGGCGAGCACCAACCTGATGTAGAACAGTAGACCAAGCCACATAGGAGTGTACTGCAACAGCTGCCTCCTGCAATCACGTCAATCCAGCCTAATTTGATTCCATCTCGACAGGATTCAATTACATTTTATTAATTTTGGCACAGTGCAACTCCATTGAGTTTGATTCAATCTCTGGCAATGCAATTTAACTAGATGCAATCAGATTCACTTGAATTGAATGAATTTTTAAACATAATCTCTTCTTCCATCCTTCCTCTGTATAAATCTCCTCATCCCTCACTATATGCCTCCAAATTTCCCCTTCATGAGATTCAAAATATAGAATATAATGAGCTATGCCAAACTCTGCCTACAAAAGCCTGACTGCTTAGTGTATCTACATTTTCTTGGCTCCTGGTCGGAAGAGACTCCCTGAGGAGAACATTAGTCACTTCCATGATAATAATGGATAATTTCAGTGAAAATAGACTGAGGTTGGCAGAGGGCATTATTGAACATGCTGCTCCATGCATCCAAAAGCAAAATATGCCAAATGTTCATCGTTGTTTGAATGCCATCCCTCCTTTAAGTATTGCTGCATCACAGCCTGAGTTAGCTGAAAGCCAAAAATGTGTCTTTACAAGACAATACGACTTCAAATAAGTATGAATATATTTGCGGTACAGGTTTCTTAATCCCTGATACTAATCCTGTTAACTGAGCTGATGACTGCATTGCTTGAACATTGAGTCTTCTAAACTATCCTTGAGGAAGACAGGCCTATTGAAAAGCAATGCCCTAAGCTGACCTCTAGAGTTCCCAACAGTTCTGTGTAGGCGAGCTCTAAGTTTATTTCAAAGAACAAAGGGTTCTCCAACATCTATGCTGCATTGATCTGCTGAAACCAAGCATTTGAACAAAGTTTTAGTCGCATAGCCCGCTGTTTAATATTTAATCATACCTCCACTAGCTTGGAAGTACTGGAACATACGCAGGTAGTAGTTAGAAAAATATCACCATGTCGTACCTCAAAGCGACTGCTCTTTTGCGTTTGGTTTTATTTCTGCTATTTCATTTTCAGCAGGCTGACAACATCCCTGCAGCACAGATGCTTGGCAGTGCTTTTCCCGTGTATCCAGGTGTTCTGAATATAACACTCTCTTCCTGTCTTGTATGCAGTATACAAATTTGATGCTAAGGTCTGAAGTTGGCGGATTGAGTGCTAAAGGGCACACTAGAGAAATCAAAAGCTTGCAGGCAAATAAATAGCATATCCATAACACTGAGATTGCCCTTTGTACAATTCAGAGGCCTGCTGACTCTAGTCGTTCCTTAAATTGATTTCTCATATGCTGCTGCCTCGAGGGGGCGATTCCATTTTCATATATACACTGGCACTCTATATGTGTGCTCCCTTTCCTGGTCTATTAATCAAATAATGCAATCAATTTCACCTTGCAGGACCAAGACATAGGCCATTTCGTTTTGTGAACAGCTTTGCATGTCTTTAATAGGAGTTTGTGATTGGTGTTGTGTGATGATAAGAACTGTGTGTAGAACAGTGGCAGGATCAGGAGAACACTAGCAGGCTAAGAAAATCCTAAAATAACATGTAAGGTATAGATTGCTGAAAGACTACATGTGCTAAAAAAAATAAATAAATAAATAAAAAATAAATCATTGCCAGTGCCGTGATGATTCACTAGCGTTTGAGGGTGGGTACAGTGTGCATGTGTTTTCTGTGTATGTGCTTCTCTCATTGTTATTGTTCTCAAACATGTGTGTACATAAACCAGAAATGAAGGATGTAAGCAAACCTCCAACACATGCTTAAGCCCTAGCTCAGGGTGCAATGAGAGACACTAAAGCACAGGGGCATAAATCTTTTAAACCCTGAGCCAATGACATTTCCCCCCTGAGATCCAGTGAAATATCTTAATTACGCCACTTAACATCACATCGGCAAGTCCCGGGTGAGCCCAAGCAAGCATATAATTTATTGTACTAAGCATCGGTAAAAGCCAAATACATAAACCTTCAAGGATGCAGACTCAAGTGTGGAGGAGAGTGGGTGACCTGGGGCTTCAAAAGCAAATGTTTTCTTTTAGCCTGGGGGGGACTAAAACAGAGGATATCTGCAGAGTGCACAGGGTGAACAAGGGCACCCGACTTCTGTCATGATGCCACCGTTATGACTTGAAGAAATAGACTCAAAGCCCTCTGATAGTAGTTTTGTGAGCGCACCAAGGCCTTGGTCAACAGAATAAACCAGGCTCAAACACATTATTGCCCGTGGTCTTTAATTCAGCACTACCCTTATTATTCAGATTACAGTGTTTTCACGATCTAATGGGTCAGTTTGTGTGGACTTTCTGGATGGTTGGATGATGTAATACTGCCGCAACAAAGAGAAAGTAACTCAACGGTAACAAATGAATATTCCCATTAAGGCTCGCCGACAGAAGCTTGCGTCGCTTTGTTTTTCCCTCGGTGTCACCAAATGTAGTGTTACATGAAAATTCAATTCACTGTACCAGTTGTCCTCTGACTGCATCCTCCTACTCCTCAAACTACATCTGCTTTTAACAGTTAACTGAGCAAATTGGTGGTAATATGCACCTCCAATAAACTCCATTTTTTTGCACAAGTTAGTAATGATCAAATCCTGCCCTGCAGAATTTTAATTAGGCGTTTTAGAAACCATCTCACCTCTGTTCTCTTGTCACATTCTAAATAAATCAACAAAAGTAAAAAACACGGTGCCTTTTTAAAAGCAGCTCAGTACCTGGAATTTCCCATGACATGACAGCTGCTGCAGGCGTCTTTTAAAACCACATGCAACTTTTCAAAGCGCAGGTGTTAGAATCATAAATTTGTAGTGTCTGAGGGACTGGGTATTAAAATTCAGTGAGTTTTTTTTTTTTTTTTAAGCACCTCAATCTGGGGCTATGTCTTGAATACCAAAGGGGCAAAAACACATTCTTTATTCTGTCTGGAGTCCATCCTGCCATCTCCTCAAGGACCCAGCAGACCCCTGAATCCCACAATGAACGACTGTCAGACCTAAGCAGCGTCTTTACGCAACAGTGTGAACGACATGCAACACGTTTTAACGACCAGTAGCTCGTGGCTTCACTCTTGACACCACTTTGCAGCGCTCTACCCCCACCTGCCGTTGTACGATAGGAACCTAATGTGACCATGCTGCAAAAATGTTCATCCAACTCCTCCTATTCTGTGTTT
>JAPTGZ010000013.1:2043039-2055045 GCA_029814645.1 Fowleria isostigma
AAAAAAAGGAAAGCTATTAAAAGGAGGATTGTTTTGTTGTTTTTTTCGCAGTGCACTCTGGGCGACGCACATCACTGACCAGTGCAGTCAGAAAAGGAAAGAAAGGCACCAACCGACTGCATATACGCTTTGAATCGGTGCTTTTCGGCAGCTGACACTCAGGTAACATCTTCATTTCACTCCACGCGTGCGACCGACCCCCGTGCGCGCTCCCGATCGCACCCACAGACTCCTGATGCGTCCGGATCAGGTGCGCCGGGAACACCAAAGCCAATTAACGCTCAAGTGTCACTGCGCTGTCACAAATCAAGCCCAATAATCCCAAACTTTCCGGAACATTTCCCGGTGTTCAGACGCATAATGAGCCCCGGTGTTTGTCGTGCTCAGCCTGCGCACCAGACGCAGACAGTAAAAAGGAGGATGTCCCCCCCTCCCCGAAAATAAATGTACAGTGTTTTTTCTACAAGATTGAACCAAACTGGGCGGAAGAGAAAACACGGAATGGAGAGGAGAACATCTGAAATTAACACCTGATCGATCTTTAAAATAATCTCAGATAAGAGGCAGATCTTTGCAAATCAGATCAGAAAAACAATACACCCTGAGGGCTGCTCCAGGATGATTAAAAATAATAAAGCAGCCATACGAGGAAGAGAAGTCTTTTTTTTTGTTTGTTTGTTTTTTGTTTTTGTTTTTAATCGGGGGGTGCACAGTGTAAGTGCTCACCCACCCAAAAAGGACCTCATCATAATCCCCCTTTTCAGTAAGAAAGATTCTGGCCCCTGCAAGACGTGCTTCAACTACAAAACAACATCCAGTTAAACAATCCAGCCCTCTCTCTCCCTCTCTCTCTCTCTCCCTCTCTTTTCTCCAGGAGCTGTGCCTGCAGCAGCACATCACGATGGCAAATACACTCAACTTGTCCACAAAGTCACAAAGCTCCGAGATCCCCCCCCCCTGCTCACATATGCATCCCTACCTTGACTGCCGCAGACGAGCACTCCGAGGAGATGGACGAGTTGAAGCATCATTTTCGGGCAGGTTGTGGGGAGGGAGAAGGGGGGGGGCTGCCGGCCGGACGCTGCTTTTCAGCTGCTGTAAAAACGACAAGGGCGACACACACGCTTGGCTCCGTTCATCCGCCGTCTTGGGCTCCGCTGGCGACTGATCTGCCTCAGCTCCTTCCTTCCCTTCCTTCCAATACGCGCGCTCCCGCTCCTGCGCGTCCACGGGGCTCTTGCTCTGCGCTGTAGACCCCCACCCCTCCACTCCACTCCACTCCACACCACTCTCCCTCCAACAGCATCACTTCTTCTCTCCCACCTCACTGTGCTGGAAGCTGTTCGGGGAAAACAAACAACAAGGGAACCAGACATGTTTTTGTGTGTTATGGGTTTACCACGTAATTCAACACATTGTGTTCAAGAGGAGTTGGAAAATGGAAGAAAATGACAGAGCATGCAACTCTGGATCTGGAAAGAGCACTTTTAGACTCTTTCATCTTGATGGTGTTTATTTTTAACAATTCAAACTACAGTCATTCGCTTCACTCACATGTTCTGACAGATTTTTGGTCTATGTTGAATCTGTAAATCATATAAAAAAATAAATAAAATAAACACTGGTCACATGGGAAATAAGAATTAACATTATTGCATCCATGTACCCACATCCACATTTCATCCACAAATTACAGCAATACAAGAGGAAAACAAATGAAATGTATCGGAATATATCTAATATAGTCAAAGCATGTTACACCACTGTAAGTACAAGTTATTTGTTTTTATTTCTAACATATATAAAAACCAGAAAAAAAAACATTCACAAAGAAGTGGGATGAAGAACAACCTGTATATTCCCACCTCCCTACCCCATCTTTTTCTACTGATCTAAAAGTCCCATGTCAGTTCCTCAAAGTAACTTAACAAATCCTACATATGTCAAAATAAATTCTAATAAATTCTGCACAAAATGATAAGTGTTATACATAAATTTAAGTTTTTATTTATAGAGCACTTTTCACTGCCAGGAGTGACAAAGTGCTTTACAATGCAAATTACAATTACAATAGTCACCCATTCACACACACGCTCATACACCAGTGAGCGGTTACTGCCATGCAAGGCGCTACCAGGCCTCACTGGGAGCAATTTTAGGGTTCAGTGTCTTGCCTAAGGACACTTCGACACATGGACAGTTGGAGGCGGGATTCGAACCGCCGACTCTTTGATCATCGGACGACCTGCTCTACCAACCGCCCTAACAACATACATATCCAAAATAGACTGTCCATTTCATAAGTGCATTTTTTTTACAGTGTTTGAAATATCAAAAATTACATCCATTTCATAGCCATATTACACATATACTTCACATCAAACATACGGTGCTCAGTGTGAATAAGTACACCCCCCTTTAAAACGTAAGATTTTAATCAATATCTCAATGAACATCAACACAGTTCCAAAACATTTGGACAAAACTGAGTTTTATAGAACATTTCCTTAACTGAGAACATGATATGTTGTATAGTAGTAGTGAATTGCTGTATTTATGTATACTGTGTACACATAATGTTTAGAACCAATGTCTAGTATGTCTCTATGTATATTTCTCTACGCATACTGGCTCATGTGAATTTCTCAATGTATATTGTATTCACAGCAAACTTTATATCTACTAGCATATCTGTGTACACATAATGAGATGTATATGATCATCAGTATTGAACATTGTAAATGTATATGTAATTAGTATTGTACATAGAGTGCATACGCCCAAAATAAACTAATAGTGTCCCATAGAAAATGGTGATTCTCTAAGAAAACTGAAGGTTTTCGGACAAATCTGTTGGGGTGTGCTCATTTATACTGAGCAATGTAAATAGGCAAAATAACTTCCAGATCCAAAAAGACACGCCAAAATATGGAAAATAAATCAAGCAAAAAAAGAAAACAAATATCACACTAATGTACAACAATTTCCGTGTTTCTACCTGACCTGCAAATCAGCCAATGGACAGCAAATGATTACATAACATCTACAACCATTACTGTTGGACTCACGTTCACTGTCAATATATCTCTGAAAAAAAAAGGTTTTTATTCATCTGTTTAAATTTTGTGACGTTTTCACACTGTTTGATAATTAATTTCCATTCTATTCCACAAAACCACTCCACGACATCAAATGCGTATCTTAAGTTTTGTTCTAGTGAAATGTTGCTTCATATTTAGTTTCTGTCTGTAGTCATAACCACCGGCGCTATCTGTGCATAATTTCTGTATATTACTTGAAAGTAATTTATTTCTTGCTTTGTATAATATATGTGCTGTTTTAATTCCACCTAAACCTTTGAGTGTATGTGACAGTAAAAATAGTTTATCAATGCAGGCAAAGATAGTCTCGATATTCAGTAAAAAAAAAAACAAAACAGATTTTCTTCATATACACCTTTATCAATCTGCAGAAGTAAAAGGTAGGATCCACTCAACCGGGATCTAGGGTCTAGCTAAGAGGATGGTCTTTTTTTCATAGATGTTTCAGTAAATTATGCACTAATTACAGGTGGTTGGACAGTGTTATTTAGCAGATTGTGTTGAACATTATCAGCCAAAAGTTATGCAAAGCAGTGTGTGACCAAAACATATGGGCATCAGTGACATTTATCAGACAGGGGGTAACATCCCACAACAAACATGGGTTATACTCCTGTCTCTGTCGAGGTAGTAGTGTCAAAGAGCCACACCAGTCTTTTCAACAGTTACCAGGGAATAAATGTAGACAGATAACACTGCATGTGTCATCGATTTAGCTTAATTTGGCAATATCTAGAGGTGAAAGTATCTAGATACTGTACTTATTTAAGAGTACTTCTTTCAAAAACTCCACTACTAGTCAAATCTTTAGTAAAGTAATGCAAGTATTATCAGAAAAATGTTGTTAGAGTATAAAGTCAATGGAGTCTGAGTAGAGTAAAATACTCCCTGCTGAATTAATGTGTATGTTGCATTTTACATTTGAAGTTATTTCCAATGCATCATATTACATCCAATTATCATATGTATATATCATCGCTGTCCTGTGAGAAAGGCATGCCCATAAAAAGTCAACTTTTTATTCGCTCAGAAAAACAGGGCAACTAATCTGAGGGTTTATTTCGAGTTTATTTAGAGTAAGGAGGAATAATTAGAAATTTTCTCAACCAACAAAGGAGCATTTCAGCCTTCAGTACATCACAAACATTGAAATTTAACACATTTAGAGATGAGGGAAGATGAAAAATTGCAATCTGAAGAGTAAATAAACCTGTCAAACAAATGTAATGGAGTAAAAATAACAACATTTGCCTCTGAGATGTGGTGGAATAGAAGTATGAGGGTGCAGATAATGTAATTACTCAAGTAGGTTGAAGTTGGACTTAAATTCACACAAGTAAGATGATCAGAATCATGAATAAATGATCAGAGATGAGATGTGCAGTATGGTACTTCTTGCTGTTAAGTTGCAGCGCTCCATGGTTTTTGTGCATGAATCCCATATTTTTAAGCATAATTCAGATTCAGAAAACTTGTGACATATGAGCAGCATGACTTGAAAAAGCACAACACTTATAAAAGAGCACTTGCTAAAAATATCAAAATAGAAAAAATGAACAATATATACACAAAAAATACATGGTATGTTCAATGCAAACAGTGCAGTGTAAACATAAAATCAACGCACTTATTCAAAAAAAAAAAAAAAAGTGTGAACAAACAATATGTGCAAAGTGAACCCAGTGCAGACTGTGATATGTAAACAGCAGTGGGCAGGGGTTATAAATTTACTGCTATTGTAGAGGTAGCAACATCAGTCTTACTCAACCATGGTTCTGTTATTGCAAGAAGAGAAAAAACAGAATAATATAATTCAAGCAGTCTGACAGAAGATATCTAGACACCTCTGTGGTCTCTATTTTAGGGGCTGTAGAAAATCTGTGAGACCGACCATGGGTGTTTTCAGTCGGGGGGGGCAGCTGTAACTGTATTATCTATTCAGATCTGGACAAGACTCTAATCTGGCATCTTAACTGTAATATTAGGTTTATATTTAGTCGTTTTATTTGGACCGAGAGGAGAGAAATACATATTAGGGTGTTTTTAATTGAATTAATGAGATTACAATCAACTCTATGAGAAAACCAGACAACCAAGGGTAAAAAAAAATATATGGGCATGTAACTAAAAGAACATGTCTGACAGATGTATGAGAGCAGTAATTACCACTTTACATGGAGTCCAAGACACGAAATGCCAACGACATTAATTGAAAAAGTGGTGTAATACTAATTTACTGTATCAAGAAACACAAATGAAAGCATCTGCTGTGTCTTTAAAGTATCTGTTTGATGTTGAACACTGGTTGTTGAAGCAAAAAAAACATAGAAAATTCAAGCCAATCACAGAACAGTGCGACTAAATCCTTTATCAGCATTCCAATATTTTTTGCTAAAGTTGCATTAGGGCTAACGGCGCATTTGATTCACGGAGGAATGAATGGACACCTTAATCCGTCCTGCCCTCTATGGATTTCATTTCAGGGCAACAACAGCTCATTTTCGGTCCATGACTTGACCCATATTGCTGTGCCCCTACAGGACACATGTCAGAAGGGCTCCATGGCTGTAATTCCCCGCCGTCGCCTGACAGACTGATGCAATAAAGGTAACTGTGGCAGATAAGCAAAAAGTCCCAGCCTGCCTAACAGCCATCCAGAGGTGAGTAGCCGGCTCTCAGGATTTTGTTACGGTGCAATTTGTGTCAAACTTTCTAAGCAGAAGCCGGGCAGGTGTGGAAAATAGAGTGCAATGATCATTTTTCCTGGTGAGGCTTTTCCAGAATGAAAGAGGCTGCCTAACGAAGCCACAAATGTAGATCAAATTTAGCTTAATACGAATATACCGCAGGAAAAATATTATCAGGACGCTTACAAAATCTTTATCATCTCTCAGAAATTCAAACAGTGTCTTTGTGAAGTTTTTTTTTTCTTGCATTTGGAAGCTCTTAATGTTCTGGCGATTGTCCTCATTATAAAACTGCAGGGACTTTCTCACAGAACAAGTGTAGCCTATGTGTGAATCCCACATCACTTCTTTATGTGATGATTGGCTCCCGTGTGGCATTAGGGCAACTTTAAGCGTTTAATCTTTGCCATTGTTGAACCATCATCGTAAATGATCAAGATCACAGAGTTGAGGGTTATATTTATTTATTTATTTTTGGCATGGTAATGTAAAATGTCAACCTGCCCTGTAAGCACAGGTGTGAAAAGTCCTTGTAATGCAGAATTAGCCATCCCCGGTGTGAAATACTCTGGGTATTTGCTTTCTGGCATTCATAGTGCTGTACTTTTCAAAGAGAAAGGTTGGTTTACACACAGAAAGCGGTTGCTAAAGTCATATGGAATGGTCTGGTGTATACAATGGCTTTATGCGAGTTTTAGTTATTTTCTAATTCTATGAAAAGCAGTGTGGATTAAATAAAGACCTGTCATGCATTTGGATTTCTTGTCCACTTTTTTATTTTTTTTATTTTTGTGCATTTTGTGATAAAGCAAATCACTTACAGGTTAAAGTATCGCCACGTATGCTGTGGCTTTCCTGTCATTCTAAATTACATTAATGTCAGTCTATCAGGGGAGAGCATGTCAACCGTTCACTCTCTCGGAAGGATACATACTACACTTACACCAGCAAAAAAAAAAAAAACACTTTAATTTGCATAATAGAAAAAGACACATTTTCCACTTGCTTTAAATGATTAATAGCTTAATAACTGCTGTCAGGGTATGTCCAACTGTATTTAAAAGGCACAGTCCTTGCATAGCAAAAGTGTCACTAGTATGGACCCGCTATTTCACTGTTGCAAACGATTGCATAATGCAGCTGCTGCCTTTGTGCTGGAAAAAAAAAAAAAAAGACTAAGTGTTTTGCACCAAGTGGAAGAACTTGTGGTCTGTCTTGAAGTCAGGCTGTCAGTGATCGCCCCGTCATCACCACTGTCACCCGAGTAAACTGGTTGTCTTAGCAACCACAGTTAAATAGCTGTATTGAGAAGTGGGCCTTACGCAGGAGGCGTATTCACAAATCACCCATTGTTCATGTCTTTGTGACGCCTCATCAAGTTAGTTAGCACATGTTACTCAATAGATCCAAGTGTCAAAGGCTTGGAGACGCACTGAAAAAGTCTCAGTTTAATTAAAACACACAGGAAATGCAACACTTATATTTCTGAGACCTGCAAATGATCACATTAGATCACAGGAAGCTATGGAAATAGAAAATGATTTAATTTAATAATATTAGATCATTTCTAATCACCTTTAAACACCTCTTGTAATCTTTTGTAGCTTCTCTAACTTAACCATGACCTCAATAAGTACCACAACTAGTTAATCATCATAAAAAAATAATGTCCCATACTCGAAAACCCTTGGCTTGACTTATCAATTCCATTACTGCCGCCCAGTGGCCTGACTTATCAGTGCACGCCAAAATTTTTGGATGGACGGACACACGCACACATGACCAACTGATGACAGTACCCTGCAGCCTGTGTGGCTGAGGATAAGAAACTGTATATACTCTAAAGGACATGAATATGTTCCACTAGTTTGTACCTAAGTGTTGAACTGCTACATATAGTAGTGTATGATTCCCCATACAAAACAAAATCAGACTATGAAATACATTTCATTCTCACAGCTTAGAGTACCAAGCATATAAAGTAGGGGAAACTGGGGCATCTTGTCACACTTCACTCTTAGTTTGTCAGTCCTGGGATGAATACATGCATTTGTTTATAAATCACATAGCAAAGCAAAGAAGACATCCTCAGCCACAGATTTTATATTCATGTCATTGTATTCAGATCTTATTTCAGGACAGAGACATAAATATTGCTTGTGTTCCTTGTGCTACTTGGTCCAATCAGCCAGTAAGACGCACGACATGCAGCAACATATCAGACAAACATTGTATCAGTTGACTACTATCACCCTTTCAGTATATAAGATAACATTTACTGACACATGTTGCCAATCTGTTTCAATAGGGGCTGATTTGTGAATATGTTTAATTGAATATGTGATCATTCAAAGATGGTGTGATGAAAGACTATGACACAATTTAGTTATTTTTAATGATGATATTCTGGCACAAAAGTAGCCATAAATAACAACAACAAAAAATAAATGTAAGTTATTGCCAGTGAATGACAACTTGCCCCAAACTACCATGTTTTCTAACGTTTGTCAAGTCATAGGTTCATTAATCCAGTAAGACCCAATGCTTTTTCTCTGCATTCTACCTTTTTTAAGAGATTTATCTCCATTTATTTTGACATTACCCTCTGTATTTTTCATTTTTTCAGCAAATATCAGGTATTTTCCTGTATTTAATTTTGTGACCATGTAGATGTTCATAAAAGCTCAGATTAAAGTTGAGGGTTATTATGTCTAAACACAGAAAACTGAAGAATCAGTGGCCTTTACAGTAAAATAAATTATTAACTGAACATAAACCAAGTGTTTCCATCCACTGTGATTTATCAAACGCCATGGGTTAAACTGGTGAATCAATGTTGTAGTTTCCATGTTTCAAGTTGTTTCCGGTGTTTCGACCTTCACTATGGAGCCTCTGAACGTCCACATGGGTCATATCTGATGACCATGAAAAGATGACAAACTGCATTTTACACCAATTATTTACATGTGTAAACAGGATTAGAGGATCAAAAGTTATTAAACATTTTAGATCAGTAGATGGTTTCCTCATCTGTCACTGTTTGGATCTTTATGAGTTAACCCAAGAAATTTGCTAAATCTCTGAAAAGTCACCCTATTGTCTCCTCTACGAAGTACAACAATATTGTTTTGAAAGACAAAAACAGCCTAAACTGCAATGTTCATTTTTTTTATTGTGACAAATACTTTCTGTGCACCAGACAGGATGTCATATCAGACCAAGTACATGCACCCTTTGGTGCAGAAAAGATACAGTGACATCTTACCTGTGTGATAACAAGGATCGTACTCCTCACAGCCAGATTTGCTCCACCTTGACAGCTGCAACAACAGCAACAGCAAAAAGTTGCACATTAATGCAAGACTAAGTTGTAGAAACAAACAGCTGTCTGACAGGAGATCTGCACTAATACTTAACACTTTTTGAAATGCACAACATTCTGTAAAAGAGGATTATATTTGGGTTTGACTGAAGTTAACAGTACACATGTTGGGACAGTTTGTTCCGTTGTATTTGTTATGTTGTGAAACTTTCAAATTATGTAAGAGGAAAAATGTGACAGGTGCCCTCAATATCACACTCAGCTTCAATAAGGAATCGTCCATGTCAAAACAAAAATCTCATATCATGTTTGTTCTATGGGGATTCCGCACATATGTGGTGTATTGATCTCTAATATGGGGAGGGGGACCAGGGAAACGCAGGATGCTTTGGTCCTGTCTTTCAAAATATATTAACATTTTTCTCACCTCCACAGATCTCCCTAAAGAAAAGGCCTGTTTTTATATATTCCTCTTAAAGTGAAGAGTGTGGTGTTGTGTGTTGCTTGTCAAGGCCTCAGCTTCCCTGACAAAATGTCACACTATTGAGCTGCATACTTGCATGAAACAAATAGAGTTATGCACATCATTGCCTACAGTGTTTTTCTCTCAAGTGCACAAAAACAAAAAAACACACAATGTGTATTTGCTGAAATTGAGGCTGTGAAGAACAAGTGAAAAATCTGCTTGCCTCAGCAACTCCTCAGACACAAACAAACACTTTATATTCAACACAAGAAAAGTAGGATTATTATGATTAATGTGGTGCATGAATGTTTTTAAGCAAATGACACAGAGCGGGGCCGCCAGAACATCGTTGATTCAGAAAAATTACACATGCTTCAAGTTGTTTGTGTACAGTAAATGGTCCAAAGTATTGCAGACATAGAGAAATTAAATATCTGTCAGCATGGAAGGGACTTCCAGATGGTCATCCGTAGCCTTCGGAGCATGCTCAGACAGTCGAGCTCTGCTTGTCGTTTTATGGAGCCTGAACTGAAACGTCAGCAGATCTGAGACGTGAGCAGCTTCTTTTGCTGCGTACATGTGTAAAACTGGATGGCAGAATGGTGTATTTGAAGTTACAAGCCAAGTTGTGATGTTCAGATAATCGGTGAAGCTGTGCGATAATGGTCTTGCCCTTTGAAATATTATATGACCTTTTCTACTGAAAAAATAAAAATACCTGAAAAATAAATATATACCCAGTTGGGGAATAGTAGGTCTAGTAGAGGCCATTAGTTTAGTTTGGCACAGACGCTGACAGCAGTGACCTGACTCAAAAATAACCCTGACTTTTTAATCATATCTAGGTTGTAAAACATAATCCAGGTAAATATAAAACAATTAGGTGACAAAACAGAAATGCCAACTTATTTAGTAGTTCTTGGACTGAAACAGCCTGTGTCAGTGGCGTCTCAGTCTAAGATGGGACACTGAACTGTGACTGGAACACCTCAGGACAGCCTCCTGACTCAGCACACAATGTGGATAGCAAAAAGAAGAATCACAGGGCCCCTGGGTGATAAAAAACAAAGACAGTGCACACATTCTCTGTGACAAACACACTATCCCATCTCCTCTCCGAAGCAGCCGCTGATATGTTGGGGTTGATTCCATTTCCTCAACATTTCTATCCTCACTGGTATTCTGCGCACATAAATCAATTACAAATCCCTTGGCTAATTGTATTTAGAGAGTCTGCGGGTGCTGAATACTACAAACAGATGCTTGATGGTAGTGCTGGTAGTGTATCTCTCTGTTGCCATGCGACTACAGCACATTTCTTACAAACTAAGTGTTTTTTGGTTAAAATGTAAATATTTCTCTTTAAAATCATGTTTTACTCAAAAGCACAGTTGTGCAAGTAAAATATTTATTTGAAAGTTGAGGAAGACACTACCTACACATGTGTGTGATCTGATTTACAGGCCTCCCAAGCCTTACTCATGTTTATGTGACAATTTAAAATAAATCTCTTATTTTTCAACACTGGTCTAAATCTCAAGCAGCAAAGTATCTTTGTTCTGACTATGGCCCATGAGATCACACAGGAAATCTACATGTAGTTGAAGCTGCTCCATTAGCAGTTGTTCTCTATTCACTCTGCAATTATATTCAACAATGAATTGACAGTATTTACAAACAATATGCACAACACGTAAATACTCTCAGTTGACATACACTTAATCATTCAGATCATGTATACTGACTTGTTGTCATCTCTTCAAGTACAATACGCACAATTCATGTTAAACAATACTGTTTGCTTCGCACTGATGATTTGACACCACTGGTTAAATGAATGGATCATTGCACTGAATAAATTACTGATATTTCTGAATCACTGGAAACATCTGATAGATTAAAGTATATAAATCACAAAACTAACACAAACAATTGTTTTAAGATATTTTTTTTACCCTGGAAAGCTCCATGCTATTCATGTAAGTCTTCATTAACTTGGAATGTTATAGGCATAGATTAACAGTGACATCTTTATCTCACAGCTTAAATGCAATCAGGGGCTCAGGAGCAAGCATAAGGATTTTCATGAAAAAAAAAAACAGATTCTATGCAGACAGTACACAGAGAAGAGGAAGGTACTTAAATAAGAAAAGGAAACAATATATATTAATTTCATTACCTGTTTTACATATTGTACATTTAATATTTCTTGTAAGAAACAAGACTTTGTGGACTTTGTCCACAACAATACTATATTTTAAATATATATATATATACACACACACACACACACACATATATGTATTTATGTATGTGTATATATATATATATATATATATGTATAACTAAATAACAATGCAGGAGAGAACTATATTAATACAAAAGTGAAAACTAGTGGTTTTCATTACTTTTTTAAAATGAAGATTCTTC
>JAPTGZ010000013.1:2063333-2078568 GCA_029814645.1 Fowleria isostigma
ACATACACATATATATGATATGTCAAGGGCTTTGATATCATGTTAGCTGTATGTGCAAGACTAACCCCATTTCCAGAAAAGGTTCAACCTTTTCTAAAAATTAAAAGCTGTAATTTGCCAATTATCTTGAACCTCTATTCAACTAATGAACGCACAAAAAAGACAATGCACAAATCCCTTTGTCAATCTCATAATCCATCTTACTCCATGTCTTGAACAAGAACACTTTAGTCGTCTCAGATCAGTAACTTGCTCATGTGCAAGAAAAGGAATACACTGATTCTGGCAGAGTACTGTTGTCTCAGATTTTAAGGCGCTGACTCTCATCCCAGCTTCATTTGGCTGCAAGCAGCCCCAGTGCTCACTGGGGGGGTCACAGGTCAATGAGTCCAACAGAACTACATCATCGACTAAAAGCACTGATCCAGTCCCAGGGTCACCAAACTGGACTCTCTCCACTGCTTGGCTGCGCCTTGACTTCTGTCAGTAAAACCATGGGTAGAATAGTCAACATGGGACAGCTCTGGCACACTCCCCCATCTACTGCAACCGGATTTTTGGTATAAACTGTTGTACCTGCTCTGCTGTATAGAGCAGTGAAGATAATGAGGAAGAAATAGCTGAATTTGATAATCAGCCAGCCCCAGGATTTGCACGTATTTAATTTTCTTTGCTCTGCTTTTCAAACTAGAGGGAATGCTGGCTATTGGATGTCACCATTCATCTTTTATCCATGAAAGCCTGTGTTTAGGTACTATTTCCAGGACAGACATGGCTGGTTCTGTCCAAGACCCAGTGTAGGATTTTGTATTGCACTCATGCTGCTGACAAACTGCACTGGAAGAGGACTGAGACCTGCACTGTCAGACCTATCACTGCTGTTATTTATTTGTTTTGAATGACCTGGGCTGCACAAACAAACCGCAGTAAAGGAGTAAATGGGCCATATTGTTGGTCCAGAGGCATTACAAACAAGCCAGACGTGAAAGTATACCACATTTTTTTTCCCTGCGTGTGGACAAGACGTTGATATTGCAAAACAT
Source organism: Fowleria isostigma (assembly GCA_029814645.1). Classification (NCBI taxonomy): domain Eukaryota; kingdom Metazoa; phylum Chordata; class Actinopteri; order Kurtiformes; family Apogonidae; genus Fowleria; species Fowleria isostigma. The sequence continues at coordinate 2,064,377 of JAPTGZ010000013.1, forward strand.
TAGTGCTTTTACAGGTTGAACTGTATTTGTTGAACTCTATTTGCTAGAATTAGAAGTCATATTTTTGTCAGAATTATGATATCCACATAGCTTTACCCTCCTAACACTGCTGCTTCATTTTTCATCATTGGCTATGACCTGAAAAAAAATAGGACTCAGGCCGGTGCTTCTCAAACTGTGGAGCAGGGCATGGGATCACTCCTGGGTGTTTTTTTATTTCTTCTTTTTCTTCAGGTCAGAATATGCACAGATCGCACAGTTTGCACTTCAATGTTCTGAGATGTGAAATCTAAACGGGCACATTGAACCACTGATATTGTAAAAATGTTCATCTTTGTTACCAAAATTAGTTGTTCCAAAAAAAGTAACTTTATTGTCTTAGGTGCGAGATAATTGCACATTTCCTATTTTTATTTGTATAAATATTGTCTTGGAGAGCAGTCTGGTTGAGTTTGTTTGTGTTGTTTAAGCAAAAATCTAAGTTGTTTTTAATTTGCACAACAAATTTTTCAAGGAAAAGTAAAAAGTACTGCCACAAAATTGATGTTTCTTACAATAAAAGTTGTAATTGCACTACTGTTACAATGTTGTTGGAGTTGAGGGGGGCCTGGAGGTTTTCGTGCTCTAAAGGAGGGTTCGACAGAAAAAGACTGAGGACCACTGACTTAGGCAATTATGCTATGAGGCTGTCAATATGCAAACAGGAGACAGTATAGGCAGACAGAGGGTAAGGGAAAACTTAAGCGATTACTATTCTGGTGTAATACCTGAATTAGATAAGCAACATCTAAAAAACAGGCTGCCCCATTTGGGTCACCAAGCTTGTGCTTACTAAACTAAACTAAAACAATGACAATATGGGCACATGATATACATAACCTCAGTTTTACATAACTGTACATGTACATCACAGCACTGCTAAGGTTCCCTAATAAATAATGGGTCTTACCTCAAGCATATGACACTGTTTTCTCTTAAACTCTCCAGTTCATAATATTTTTTCAATATTATTCGACATAATCAACACATGTAATAATTGAAAAAAATGCTTGACAGCCATTTTTGTAAATTAATAACAGCAGATTAAAGATGTTTCCATTATTTTCAATCTTGTATATACATAATTTTTGCATAACTATATATGTATATGGGATGTTTTTCTTTAATGTAATTTCACAACATCAGCATTTACATTTGACCAGCAGCACATTTGATTAAGTTTTGGCCCTTTGTGGGACATAATTTGCACACCTCTGTTCGCAGACACAAAGAGTGATTGCTATTTTCACATTTCTGAAATAATTTAATTTTGAAAGCCAAATTCCAATTTCCCCTAAATAGATGTATAAGCAGATGCCTCAAGTCTGAGCTGATAAACCAATAAAATATGTGCAATTCCCACCTTCATGATTGTTTTGGTAGCGTGATTGTTTACATCCATTTCACAGCTTAGCATTACGCGGTATATTTTATTATACTATCTGCAGCAGTGGCTTCATAATGACACCCAGAGTGCAGTGAGCCCAGGGGCCCCACTTATCCAGGGTGCTGCACTAGAATTAATATTCTACTTGATACTAGCAGGGTTCAGCGCTCTGCTTCAGGTGTACTTTTATTCACTGCTGCTGTCGCTCGCGTTGTTTTGCTCACAGATCTGAATAGTAATGGTACTAATTTTCCCGGTTTCCTCTCTTCTGAGACTAGAAATCTCGTTGCATGATCTGGCATAAATAAAAGCATCCCGTGGATAAAATCTCTGGAAAAGTATGGCCGAGGAACACAAGCTGTCCGAGGGAAACAAACCCAGGTAAAACAGAAGAAACGGTTGTCATCTTTGTGAATGGATTACTCCCTCAATCTCTTTGACCTTCAGTGTCTCCATGTCTGCTGGTCTGAAGTCAAGCTTGGGTGACCTTTGGATTTTTACACAGGACTCCTTGCCCACCACCGTAACTCTTATCTTTCTCTGGGGCTGATAATGCCTTTCCTACCCCCACTCATCTTGATGTGGAAAAGTCAGCTTTCCTCATATCGCTAGATGCAGTAAGAAAGATTATGAGTTGGTGTGTGTGCGTGTGTGTGTGTGTGTGTGAACAGCAACTTGTGTGACTGTGAAAAGCACAGAAGCATTATAAGACGAGTTACGGTGCAATAGTCGCATAATGGCCCCTATTTTAAAGTATTTTACATTTGAATGAAAATACAGTAATGAGCCAGCTCAGTCTTGTAGCATTTTCCTGCAGAGAAAAAGAATCATAATGAAATTCATATCAAAAAGGTCAACAATAAAACTTTCAGGGTGTCTTTTTGTTCTTAATCATTGACTAAGCTACTGTTTTGGGTTTTTTGCTAGTGTTTACGCCCAATATTTAGTTACAAATCTTGTGATATACATGTCAGTGAAGTGCTTTACCCAGAATATACCAAAACAGCTGATTATAAAGTACTCTACTGCATTTAACAAACGTTTGTGAACACTGAATACGTTATGACCTGTATTTCACTAACTGATCAGGTATTGCCTAAAGCAGTGGTTCTCAAACTTTTTATAGTGGAGTACCCCCTGAAATATACTTTTTTTTTATCCAAGTACCCTCAACTCTTGCTTCAGTATTTTTGATTGAAAAACATTTGGCAAAGGTGTCTGTTTACATTTTCCAAATTTTGTAAACAAACAACATACATTTAACTGTAAATATATGTAATATATTTATATTGTTTTTAATTGTACAACATTTAATGTCTTTTGTTAATCTATTATTGTACTTTTATTTTTCTTTTGTTTATTACTTATTCTTTTGTGCAGCATTTTGGTCCACTCTGGTTGATTTAAAGTGTTTTATACATAAATTTAGATTGAATTGGATAAAAAAAACCCACATTTTTGAAAGTAAATTTTGTGAAAAATATAAACTGCAAATTTGCCTCTTTCAAAATAAATCTGTCATTTAATAAATTAACTGTTAATCAATACCAAAAATTATTACTCACATAAACTTGTCTTGATTAATATAAAAGTTCTTCAAATGTTACCAAAGCTCAAACAAGATGATTGATAGTAAAAGTATTATGTGAATGTATTTATTGTGTTTTTTATTTCAGAACTTATTTCCAGAATTTATTTCAGATTCAATACATGATGACTTATTTAATGTTTTTTTTGTTTTTTAATGTCAAGTACCTCGTGAGCTTCCTTGTGTGTATGCGTGCCCCCATTTGAGAACCACTGGACTATAGCAACACATCCTTGTACCTAAATTACAAAAGAGGGTGATTGCCAATGACATCCAGCAGAAGAAATGGCTCAAAATGTCAGCTGGCACAGCAGGACACATTATATTATAAATTCCAGATGATATAAAAATGTATAAAATAACTGTTGCATTGTGGTATTGACATTGGATATAGCTTTGCCACAAATAGAACTTGAAAAATTCACAGTTGGGTTAAAATAATGTTACAAGGTAACATAATCATGATGTAACCCTTTAAACCCTGAGCCAAAAATGGTCTCTCTGAACTTTTTTTTTCTTATTTTGACTATAAAAAGGTTAGAAAATGTACTGTGAATGAGTCGTTTTGCCCATTTTTCCAAAGCACTAAGAACTTTCAAAATCTAGCAGTCATTGACAATTTACTGAATGCTATAATACTGCTAAAACAGCTTTTTCTCCAGCTTCTAGTACAGGTGTGAGTGAAATTACCCAGAATGACCCAGTAAAACCTATAAATCGCAATGTCTAAGGTTTCAGAATCTGTTGGAATTCTTCCAATTGCAAAAACAGTGAAAGAGTTACAGCCATCGAAACTGCATATGTGCAGGGTGTGTCAGCGATGACACGTTAGGTTTTAAAGAGTTAACATAGGCACAGGCTCACCTTAAAAGTAACACAGACACTGGTCTCCTGTATTTAAAACATCTTCCTTCTAAGCTATACATAACACATACACATAACAACCACACCAGAATACTTTAAGAATAGTTTACGTTTTTAGTAACTTCATCAGAAACACAATATCACTGGTCATTTTAACCTAAAAAAAAGTATATTTCTATTTTTCTAGTGTGGTTGGGGTGACTTATAGATACAGAATGTGCAGGTCATCAATGTTCTGCTTCTATGTTCAGTCACCTACAAATGACTCAACAGCCAATGGTGCTTGGCGCTATATTCATAGCACTGTAACGGTAGCTTTGTATAACAACAAATCAAGTTAAGTGAGGTTGACTCTGCAGTTTTCCTCTGTACCTTCCTTTTCTTACCTGTACACAGAACCATGCACAGGCAGCAACACTGCAATACATTCTATGTGTGCATCACTTTTAGTCACTCACCAGCAGCTGCAGTGTAATTCTACATGAACAATCATTATTTTCCCACTAAAACTTTGTACAATACAATTACTGTACTCCCTGCAGAGAAGAATATACTTGAATGCAGAATCCTTTCAGCTGCCCTCCAAGACCAACAATACATAATTCCAAAAATAGGACCATTACCCTTAGATAAATAATGGCAGCGCACACAGATCAATGACCTGAAGGATGATGGATTCTTCTTCCAGGCACAACAACATTACACAGACTTTCATATCAATTATACGTCAAAGTTTGAAACTTCATATTGTCCTTAGGCAAAGCCTATTTCTGGGATGAATTCAGAGTGCACTATCAACAGGTAATAATATCACACAAAAGATTTTGTTTTGATAGCAAACTAATTCCACGCAGTTATGATACAAAGCACGTAAGAAACTGAAAAAAAAAAAAAAAAAAGAAAAACATTTTTGTCTTGTTTGATAGGAGTGCTGCTCTCGAAAAGCAGACTAATCCATCACTGTATTGTTTAATAAATGAGAGATTTTATTATCACAACGTCACAAAAATAACTAGAAAAAATGTTCATCCATGCATACAAAAGAAGCAGCCAGACTACAAGAGTGTTCATCAATATAATTTCCTTTCTGCGGCTGTAAAACTAATGCTCAAAATATAAACTACCCACTAATACAACTTCAGGTTCTTTTGTCTCTTTGAATGCATACAAAAACATTTAGTTGCAAGGCCACATTTTACATTTTCTGAGTTTGTTTTTTTTTTTGTACATTTTGTTATGTTCTGACATCATCAGTAGTTTTCTCCTACTCTTTGAGCATCATAGATTTTTATAACCCTTCATATCTTAGATTGTGCTTCACAGATGGTTTTATCAACAATCTAATCAAATGCTTTGATTTTTTTATGCTTTTCTCCCATGGTTAGTGATCACTTCAAGGGAAGGCGCTGCATCTTTACTGGCTTAGGTATTGATCATTCAATCAAGTTCTCTTTTTTGGATTTTCAAAAGCATTTCTCGGCAGTGTTTGCATTTCAGAACATTTGAAGTGAGAATCTGCTTAGAATTTATTGGCAAAAGCAGCAAAATGAGATAACACTTGTTTTGTTTTTCTTTGGATAAAATTGAAACGTTTCATTCCTTTCCATTATATATACACCGCTGAAAAATAACAATCTTAATGGTAAAGTACTGGGAAAGGAATTGGAGTTTTGGTGACTGGAACACTTTTAACACTAACAAATCAATGCTCTTCCACAATATATTTACCTATTTAACTCTTCCATTTACAAGTTAGCTGGGGTATTTATTTCCTAAGATCAGATATATTGTGACTGTTGTAGTCTTGAGACCCAGAAAATACATCTGGAGTCCTCCTAGAAACCAAACGTTAAAAATATAAATCATAAACTGGCACAATATCTATATTTAGAACCAACTGGTAAAGGACATAATAAACCATGAAGGTATAACACATATATAATGCATTTCATTGTAAATGTACATTATAAATACAGTGAAATGTGTATTGTGTAAGGTTACATTTCTCTACACCACTTAATAAACTTTTACTGAAAGATTAACATCTAAAATTTACTCTTTGACTCAGCAGCCGGGGGACTGGTGGTAGACTGCATGTTATTGTAATATTTAATTAATTAACTTTGAATTATTTTACATTCTTAATTAAAAATAATGAAGTAAAACAACTTGAAAATGATACATGGGAACCTGTTGTACAAGAATATTGTGGATTTTGCTGAAAACAATTTAGCAATGTTTTTTTTTTTTTTTAAATCCACCAATATAATTAGATTGTCATGGTTTTAGCATCTATTTGTGAAATGCTGCAGTTAAAGAACAAGGCAGTCATGAAAGAAACAAAGCCGTTTAAGATGTGGGAAAACTATAAGCTTTACAGGTTTTAAACAAATACTAAAGTATTGATTTCTCTGGTTCAATATATCACCGTAGAAAGTTATATATTTTATATAGAATAATATACGTCAAGACAAATATGTGAGAATAGAGTAAATATTTTTTTTCCAGTAATTGTTAAGAGAGGGGCATGCCCAAAACGTGTACTATTGATGCAGGGCTATTACAACATCTCGGACATCCAGGATCCCAGCTTGTCCCTCATGGGTGACATTTTTTTTAATTTTATCTTTTTTTTTACTTCATTACTTACTGCTGAACATAATAAAATGGATAACACTAACCTCGCAAAAGGCAACTTTACACAAACAAACACAACTGCAGGCTTGGAACAGATGGAGGAATAAACGTGATTTAATTCTTATCACAAAACTTTGTATGTTCCAACCACAGACAAGACAGTATTAGGACCTTGTAGCAAAAAGATGTAATAGAAGTGCTTCTGAAGGACACCTTATCATTGCAATTTTTTTAAAGTAGATACTTTCAAAAGAATTTTCTTGCGTGTACATACAAAAGACTCAGATTGTTGTTTTTTTCTACATGTATTGAGAAAAGCACAAAAACTTTAAATAGTAAAACAAGGTTAAAAGCACAAGTGGTAAGGGAGAGTTATATAAGGTGCACCATTTTCCCCGGCTATAAAACCTCATGCAGCCTTCTCAACATTGATTTACAACAGCCATCAATCAGCCCTCCCCAAGTTGGAGAAACTTTCACTCACGGCTGACATAAAATGATATTATTGTAGTAGGCCTGAGGTGGATTGAACCCCTGGGTCCTGGATGCAGCTGTGCTTCTGGCCTCCGCTCTTTTGCTCTCTACCCCCGTCACACTCCCTAAACAGGAGTGGCAACAGGACAGCGATGAAACGTTGATACCAGGGGACCTGCCCCCTTTGCGACCTGCTTCTCCAGCCATCGATCTCACTCAGAGGTTTCCGCGCTGGCCCATGGATCTCACTGATTGAATTCCTCCTGTTCTTAACAGATCTGGTGATGTTGGCTAACTTCCTGGTAACGCTTGGGCCATAATTCACACTGCTTTTCAGTTTGAGTGGACAATACTTGTGCTATAAGAAGTTAAAACTTCTCTGTTGAGACCTCTGTTAATTAAACATTCGAATAGTTAGTTTTGTTGGAGCAAAAACTTTAATGTCTCTTCATTCAGCCTGGTCAATCATTTTGTATTCCCTTTGCTTTTCTCCACATATGTAAGTGTACTTGTGCGTTTGACAAGCGCTGCCAGCCCACGTGATTTATTCTGCAGTAAAACACTTGTTATGCAAAGCACTTATTAAAGCGTCAGTGAGGAAGATCGATAAACCATTCTTTACGACAACAGCTTAAGAAAACCTGGTCACGGAGAGACAGCGTGCAGTGGTTGGCTGTGATATATGGCGTCGCTGGGTCAAAATTAATTTACTGATGTGAATGTGAGAAACGCCATGCCAATAAAATGGCAGGGAGAAACTATTATGAATCAGCTTGCCTGGCTGTCTGTAACCATAAATACTAAAAACATCATTAGAGGCTTAGAAGGGAAACATCAATTATAACGATTATTGGCAATGGAGATCTGCGGGACTGAGGAGGTACAAGCAAAAGAGCTCCTGGGACTCTAATGACTGCCAGCAAAGAGTATTTGTGAGTGATGTTTGTGAGCTGAGTACATAATTGTGTGTGTGTATATGTTTACAGGGGGGAAGTGAAGAGGGATGGAGAGGCAGATCACTCTGATAAGCAATCGAAACACAATATATGGTCTGTGTGCTACACTGACTAAGCACATTGAAATGTTCTAGCAGCACGGCCTTATGGATCTAACCTTAAAACCCACCTCCACTCCAGTAGCACTTATCCAGTTCATTGCCCCTGATTCATTTACATTAGATCATGTGTTTTGCTAAATGAGCCAGAAATGTAGCCATGCGTCACACCGTGTCTTAGTGAAAAAGCTGTTAGGGTTTGCTGCAGGGTTAGGGTACCTGGAAAACACTGGTGTATGGCCCATCAGTTAGCATGTCAGCTGAGAAAAATCGTCCACAGCTGAACTTTTCATGGTCTGCGGCTGCCAGCAACATTTCTGTGTGCTGCTGTTTTTCTACTGTTCGAAGAGGCTGGACCTGACAACAGCAAAATACAACAAAGCCTTCTTCAAAGCCCTTTTTTGGTCTACGGTAAAAGAAATTTGGTTTGCTCTTGAGAAATAACCGGCACGAGACCTAAATTACTACTGTAAAACTGCATTTACTCAATTAACGTAAGTGATGCAGAATGGTTCTTTTGAATATTCTACTTGACAGGATGAGATTTGTAACTACATCTGAATAAACCATCACATTTTTAATTTATAACTATGAATAATATTTAAAAAATCACAATATTTTTCACTATAATGAGGTGCATAGGGGTAGTTTTACAAGTAAACATTCAGAAAAATACACTCCAAGGGCTGTTGCACTGTAAGAATCAATAATAGTCCCTCAAGTCATGATACTGATTTTTTTTTTTCCCTTTTTTTTGGATTAATACTTCCTAATTAGCACTTGCTAGCTTGTTATTTTATCTGATGAAAAATGATGTAACAACATGAAAAGACTAAGGCAAAGATGAGTGCATGATTTCCCCATTCAAGGAGTGGATGCAGCCTATAGCATGTTATGTATGATTAATAGTCAGGAAATACATGCCAACATAAACCATCAAATGAGGATCAGTTTGTGTCAATGAAGACAGGGTGTACCGAAAAAAGATAAACATTTACGTCAATTTAACACGCATTAATATAACAGTATGTTTTGGCTTTAAAACTGGCTGTGCTCCGGTTCTATCGATCATCCTCCTCTGAGCTGCGTTCTTTATCGAAACACGAAGCTTAGTGCAATTTATAAGAACAGGGAAAATATTTCATAAAACTGACATGGCTTGGAAAAAATCCACTCACAAGAGAAAAATCGGTTCTTGTCATTTTATGCCTTTCTAAAACAAATAAGTTTAGAAACACCAGAGTTTGACATTTACTTTAAGCGCTTCATGAATGAGTGGCTATTAATGCAATAAATTTGAAACAGCTCTGACTTATCTGATTCATACTGACATTATTCATCTGTCTCCGCTCTTCTAAAATGTAAGTTTGTTTGCACTTGACATTGTCTCTGAATTTGGCTGCAGACCATCTCAGCTGATAGGTTTATGTCAAAGCGGGCTTTTTTTTCCCTTCTGTGAAATGACGGAAAAAGAATGTTCATTGTTCACAGAAGTTTATGTAAAAAGGCATTTAGTTTTTTTATACCATGTTGTTAAGAACGTATGATGGGGAGGATGCTTTCTACTTAAATGTTAAGAAATTCAAAAGGGCATTACAGGTCGATAAAACCTTCTGTCACACCAGTGTGGCTATGAAATGCACATGCTTTTAACTTCACAGCAGGGGAGTCTGCAGGAAAAGTCACTGGTCTTGACAAGAAGGAGAGAGTTTCAAAAGCCAACTTTGTCTTTAAAGCTCAGAAAATGTTTGATCACACTGTTCAAACTCATGTTGGAAATCCACTTCGTACAGTTCTTAGTGCTTTGGAGAAGCAGAGACCATTACAGTACAACGCTGAAAATAACAAGCTGCATTACCCTGATAGCCCCAGGGATTTACAGCAGGTATTTGTTTAGTATATCCCCCCCACACCTGCAGCCCGTTGCTTCACTTATGTCAATCCTTGATTACACAGACCTTTGTATCCAAGCAAAAATTAGAATTACCACCTAGCGGTTGTATGCACCCCTAGCACATATCTAAAAAAAGCTGTTAACATTCATATTTGTCCAGACTCTAATATATGCAGTCAGAATTTGAGAAAATTTCATAAAAGACATTTATCACAAGCGGCAACACGGTATTACAAAATTATTATCAACATAATCAATAGTTATAAAGACCATTAAAAGGAATGAATGGAAGTACCTGTAAAACAAATATACATGAGTCTAAGTAAAAAAAGCTATAGATCTCCGGTTTGAATAGAAGTAATCTGAAGGACACAAAATAAATCAAACTGTTTAGAGCAATATAACAGAGAGAAAGTTGAACTTGAACCGACAAGTTGTTTTTTTTAATACCTTAGATAAGCAAATGTATAGAGTAAGACAACCATTCATTTTATACAACACTACAGTACAGCTTAAATTATTTCTACACTTCTTTAGTGCTGTGCTAGTGATGGCAATAGACCTGGCACCATCCACTATTGTTGTGGAATTGGGGTAAAAGCTATTTCTGTTGCCAACCAGTGCTTTCAATGAATCAAACCTATCTCCGCAAATAGTGTAGGGAGTTGTTTTGGCTGGTGCTCATGAGGAAGGGTGCAATGGAGTGACTAAACTTTAAATGAAATCCTACATCACAAAATCCCTAGAAAATACATGAAAAGACCTGTCTGTCCATGTTCTATGTGTGCACCAAACCACTGAAGCAAATTCCTAGTAAGGTGAACCCTATTTACTTGCATGGCAATAAACATGATTCTGATTCTGTCAAAACTTTCCAGTTTGAAGTTTACGGTTGTTGTTCTCTCACATATTCAAGAGGACTTTCATAACATTAAGACATATATAGCAGACGGAATGAGGACTGCACAAATGAAACAGTGGTCACTCTGGAAAAACATCTCCTGAAAGTCACAGAACCATGACGTAGTGTACCACTGCAACCTAATATGATATGACTACTGTAATGGTTATAGTTGCAAGTTATCAAGTTGCTATGGCAACACAGTACTTTGTGAGTTTAACCAGTATGTTTAAGATGTTTTTTGTTTTGTTTTTTTTGGGGGGGGGGATTTTATTTCGTACATCAGTATCTAAATATCTGATTTGTTGTAACTAAAGTTGTTTGATGTTGAGTGAAATAAGTATTTTGTATTAAGTTATGTTTGTCCTGGCCAATGTTCAATATGTCATGACCCCCAACACGGAAGGAACGCACAATGCAGGAGAGAACAGATCTGGCGGGTCCAGAGAGCATTACACAATCCCATTTTTATGTTGGTTATCCAGGCAAATACGGTAATGACTTTTAATTTACATTAACAGAAAAGTGTTGTTGTATAAGAATGAAACTTCAGTAAAAGTTTGTTTAATTTTCTTGTTTGTATTGAGTTTTTACGGTGTACTCTCACATTATCTTCTGTGAAGAATAAACTTGTTATGGTCATCAGTAGCTGCGTTTCAATTACCCTCAAAAATGCACAAAATGCAAATTGTGTAATAGAAAACGTAATGGAAACACAGAAATGTTGCAAAAACTGTCAAAGATTGCAAAAAAGTTTTTACACTCTCATGAGGCGGTTTTACAGATGTTTCAATACAGAAGTATTGCGCAAAAGTGAAATGGAAACACATTTTGCACATCTTCACTAGTCACTGGCATGACAAGTCTGGTGCCACAAGAGATTCAATAACATAAACAGTTCATTAAACGTTGGCCAGGTCATTCGGAAATTCTGGATCCTCAACTGGTTGGTCCAGAAATCCATTCTGTGTGGGCACTGCCAAGGACTTTATCTTGGGACACGCCTGCAGAGGGCTGTGAGGTACACACGGACGCACTTCTCTCACTGCGAGAACTACGACATATCACGAGACGGTAGATGGGACTTCACTATAGACTCTAACATCAAAAGTCAAACACTCTTCAATGGAAACACCTATAAGTGGCAATTATACTTTGTCAAAATTCTAAAAATATTGCTTTTATTTTGCGTAAAACTGTAATGAAACAGCTAGTAAGAAGCATGGAGCAGCAGTTACCAGTGGTCCTTGCATGGGTACTAAACTTGAATACTGTCCAGAAAAATCTTTTTTGCAGAACATTATAATGTCATTTTACAGTTGATCTTCGGCCTTGTGGAGATAAAATGTTGTGTAAAATGTTTCCAATAACATGTTTTATGAGTTCACCAGTGTCATGGCTTTGGACTCATATACAGTGTACTCTAATCAGTTCATCCTCAACTTCAAGATGTTTGTACCAAATTTGACAAAATTCCTGCGAGGCATTCCTGAGATATCACGGTGATAAGAAAAGGATGGATGGAAGGCCAGACAGCCCGATAACAGAACGGCACCAGTGGAGGCTGTTGCTGAAGCCAAAAAAGCATAAAGAAGTGAAGTATGTTCGTTTTGTGACAAATATTCTTCGAGTGAGGGTCGACTCATTCAACAATCAACATGACCACAGCCACAAAAAACCTTCTGCTGCCCATTTGCAAGACATTCAATTCCATTAGCTTTTCCTCACCCCTTCAGTATATTTACTTGAGAACATTTTTTATTTATCTATCCATTTACCCGCATGTGGTCCAAAAGGTTGATGAAGCAGCAAGCGCTTTGCCATTTATGTAGGAATAATTATATGGAAATGGTATTCACAGGCCACTGTGTTGCTCCGGAGCAGGCCGTATTGAATTGACAGCAGGGAAGTGACTGGCAGGCGTGGGAATAGATTGTCCTGAATGATTTGCTTTTCCTTCCAAGCCAGGCGTGTCACCAGCCCGGCTTGGCCTTATCTACGTGTGGTTAGTCTTCTGTACCAGCCGCTCGGAGCGTACGCTTTTCACATGCAGGCCTTGACAGGAATCAGTCAATCTGAATGGGAAGATGTCATTTTCTGATCTAGTTTACTTTATAGCACTGCAGTTTCATCACATTCTGGTTGTTAGGGGCTTCGCACAGGCATAAACAAATTTCCTGAAACACTTTCAAATTATGTGAAAAAGTGATGATAATTATTTAAATTCAGAAACGATTGCTCCACTCCAGGGAAGATTTGCTTGAAATAAAAATCACAAACTGTCGCAACCGGCCTTCACTTTTAGTTTAGTTGATGAATTTAGGGAGGCTTTCTTCAGCAGCTAATACTGTACACTGTCACGGCCATGCCACACCAACAGGACTGCAACAATATCAGAAAGATGCAATGGATGATAAAAAAAAAAAAAAAAAAAAAAAATCACTACTCTTCACTGCAGATCAACCGTAGTACAAGACTTCAAGGCAGTGATGATGCAACATTTATGTACAGTAAACCACACTGACCACAATGTAAATGCCTTTTCTTAAACTGGAGGGAAAATGGGGAACTGTGGCCATTAACAGGAAGGGCTGGGGTGTTGTATATTTTATTGTGTCACGTTAACATCCATTAAAATGAAGAATAAATAACATTACAACTATCTTAAAGTGTGATCTAAACACAACAAAGTTATACGTATGAATAAAAATGTATCTGTGGATTGAAAGGTACTTGTAACATTTAACTTGTCCACCAAAGCACAAATTCCACAAGGGGAAAAATATTTTCTTAATTAACTTTACTGGCTGTCATGGCAGACATGCGATGGTGGTGATTAATGCACTGTAAACATTCCACATTTGTTCCAAATTGCATCAGATCTTTGGGCAACTGATCCGACAATTAGCATCATGCTGCTCTACCTGAGCTGTTCACTCTAACTTGCATCATCAGAAGAACGCACTAAGTTAATTTGATTCTTGTTACTGGTTACCACAGCAGTTTTCTAATTTGACTGCACATTCATCTGTTATTGTTGGCATACAAGAAACCTCCCATAGCACACACATAGAATAACATTTGGGCTGTGCCTCTGTTTTGATCTGGTCCACTTTTCAGTCAATCTTCATTTTGACTTGAAATAGGCCGAGGTTTCACCTACCTAACAATTTCAACAAAATACTCAGTAGTGATTATCATGATAGAGGGCAGTTCAGTAAAATAATCAAAACCTAAGAGGAAATTGGGCGGCACGGTGGTGCAGTGGTTAGCACTCATGCCTCACAGCAAGAAGGTCCTGGGTTCAATCCCAGCACCAGGCAAGGTGGGACCTTTCTGTGTGGAGTTTGCATG
>JAPTGZ010000013.1:2080644-2098049 GCA_029814645.1 Fowleria isostigma
CACTCCAGGAAAGTAAGATTTTAATCAATATCTCAATGAACATAAGCACAGTTTCAAAAAATTTAGACAAAACTGAGTTTTATAGAACAGTAACTTAACTGATAACATTATATGTTGTATAGTGGCCCATAGAAAATGTTGGTTCTCAAAGAAAACTACAGGGTTTGTGACAAATCTGTTGGGGTGGACTCATTTATTTAATTTAAAATGAGTTAAAAGAGTTGCGGGGACCAATGTCAATTAAATAGTGAAATTCACCATATGATACTGCAAAGAGTAAAATACATCTAGTTTAATTTATTTTGCAATGTCCAGCTACTTTAGAATGTCATCCTGACAGCATATTTCATAATATCATTTGCCTCATATCATAATTGCCTGTGTCATATTTTTGGCCAAATTGTGATATCTGCATAACTTTACTTTCCTAACACTGCCGCTTGATTTTATGCAGATATCACAATTTAGAACAAAATATTACTCAGGCACAGCAAACACTAACTGGTTTTATTTATTTTTTTTATCCATAAGATGAATCGTACACTTAGAGTTAAAGGAACACTACATGATAAAAGGTTGAGACAGACAGAGTTAACAGCAGTTCATTTGTATCTGAACAATACTAATGTACAAAGAAGTACAAGCTCCTACTTAATTACAAGTACTGTGAGGGTGGTGCTGCTAATAGAAGTTCAATGAGAGGCTTTTTTTGACTAGTGAGACACTTACCATTGTCTGGGAAAATGATGATTTTAAGAGAAGTGGAAATATGTGTAGAGTAGATAAATATTCCAACATATAAAATGTGTGTGCTGCTTATAGATGCAGTGTAAACAGCCCAATTAGATTTTTCCAGGACAATACCGGAGTGTGCGCATATTGTGCAATGAGAGGCTCTCCATCCTCAGTTTGAGAGGGTATTTAGTCCTACATTCATATACTGCAGCTGCTTTTTCTCCACATACTTACACTGGAAGTATGTGCAGTATGGCATGGAAATATATCGTTATTACCAAAGATGATCAGGTTTTTTTTTCTGTAAGGGTGTTATCAAAATGCCCTACAGAAACATCTAGTTCAGTGGGTGGCAAACTTATAGGTATATAGGTTCACAAATGCAAGGCTAAAAACACTTCAAGGTATATAATACTGCCGATGCTTTGCAGCACACAAGTGTTATTATGGCTCAGTGCCGAGGCAGCGACAATGGAGAGCAGCAGCAGCCTAATTCTGCCAGATGAATGAGGGACCCTGAAGAATCATGATGAAAAAAGGAAGGCGGTTGTTCAGCCATTGTTTGGATTCATGGCCTTTCGAGTAGGTCTAGTGACATAATTATCACAAGACTTACTCTTTATTTGTACAGACCCATCAACAACAACCTCTGCATAACAGTTCTGACCCTGATGACACACTGCAAAGAAGAAACTTCAAGAAAAACGGCGCTTGTAAGAAATAAGTGTTTACATTTTTTTGAAAAAGAATAATAACTTTGCAAAACATGTGTTTCATTCGATGAAATCTCATTTTAAACGGGCTGCATAACTCTGTCTTAAGAAATTCCAGCTAATTGTAAGCCAAACTGAGGCAGTAACAAGCAAATTCAATGGTCTGTATGATCATAAATGTTTCTGTTGCTTGTAACAAGCACAACTTGTCCTTGCATTTTCTTTGTTGAATTTTTCAGTAGGTAGACAACTGATGTAGTTTTAAGAAATGTATGTGTTGTTACACTGTAACAAGTAGGACTGACTTATCCAACTGGAAGATTTTTAAGACAACATGGTTATATGTAAGAACATTTGGCTCCTTTCTAATTGAGCTGTTTTTGCTGAAATTATGCCTGTAGCATTGTTGTAGGCTATTTTTTCTTTCTTCTTTTTTTTTTTTTTACCCTAGATTACCCTTGGTATGAAGCCCAAAAACGTTTCTAAAACAGGCTGTTCTGTGGTCTAATTTTTCTAGTACACCCAATAATCTGATACAGGTATGTAGTGATTCTACAGAAGCTATGGTTTGATGTTCTTGTTTCACTACAATATTTACTTTAGTGTGTCATGAACACTAATCTCCCTATGACCTTTGAGAAATTAATATTGACTCCAACCAAACAAGTGTCTGAGGTGCACTAGTGAAAGCTGCAGAAGAAAAAAACAGTAATAATGAGATTTTTCACTTCCTAATCCAATCATGATCATGTGGTTTTAATTAACTGGGAAGAATTTCTTTTCTTTTTAAAATCATGAATCAGTCTGTGGTCTGTAAATCCAGTTAGTCCCTTTTTGACTAAGTTTTATTGAATAGCTTCTGCAATAAGTCTTTTATAATCTAAAATGCAATATGGTCAGCAGTATCAGTGAATCTGTGAATTGATGCGGTAAGTCAGTTTTCAGTTAATCATTGTAATTGTCTTCCTAATGGTTTTCTAATGGAAGTGTCTGTATAACCAGTAAACATTAACATTTACATGATCCTCTGAAATGAATTTAATTTTTCCATGCTCCGGCTGTATCATTTCCACTAAAATAGTCGTATTAAATGTAATGCATTCAGCAATCTCCGTTATTATTGCTAATACGTTTTCAATATCCCTTGCTGTTTTTCAGTCTAATAGGATTTTTTCACCCCTGTGGTAAGGGTTGGGAGTCAATCTCTAAGATTTTATGGCAAATATGAAGCTCTGCAAAAAGCATAAAATGTTTCTGATTGCCTTCAAAAAACGCTGCCGCTGTGATGAAATTCTTTGTCTCCTCATGTGTGACATTGGAGTCTATCCGAAGGGCACCAATATAATCCTTTCCCTTACATCATTGTGCTTTTCTATAACCTTCAACATGAAAATGGCTTTTGTTCCTGACACTGGAAAAACCTTGATTTGTTTCCTATCAGATAAAAAATGATAATGGGATTGAAGAGGAGCGATGATGACATGGAAATATGTATTGGCTGGTGTTTGAAGAGTCTTGCAGGCCCATAAAGCATGCATTTCATTCCGATGCCATTTGAATGTTCGTGTTTTGTTGCAGATAAGAGGTGAAAGGTGCCTTTGGAGGATCACATTTAAGTTGCATTCACACTTTTAGGTGATTTATTGTATCTCCTAAATCATCACAAGCCATGAGTGTGTTGGCTTTCTAAAAGGTTGTATTCATTGCTTCTTTTTTTTCCCCCAGCATTGTGTGGATTTTATGTCCAGGAAAATAGGAAAAAAAAAAGCAACAGGGAAAGACTCAAGAGGGGTATGAAAGTAAACCAAATCCTGCATAGCCTCAGTCCATGACATCATTTCTATCTACTATCAACATTTGTTTCTTCAAGATTCTCAAGATACTACTTGAAGCTGCTCACAGTGGCACAGTGAAGCAGAGAGAACACGCTAAGCAGACGCGGAGCCACATAGAAATGCTCGCACAGGTGGGTTGAGGCTGGATGGCATCATTCAGGGGTGTCATGTAGGAAGAAATTAGTCTCTCTCCTCTCTCTCTTCCCCAGCCGGGAGCGAGTCGGGGTCACAAATGACTGCGGTTGCCAGACGCTCATATTTTACCTTCTCATTAGCAGTAAAGGAGAACCAGGTAATTACTGTGTTGGAGTGGCAGCTACGCTCTGAGGTATAGGAAAGTAGCTCTGAATGATGATATGTGTGTGCGTTTTTAGCCTGACTGGAACCCCCGGCCCAGGCAACGGGCCGACAGAGAGTAATCTGCACGACAACGCCAGCGTTTGTTTGTGCGTGCGTGTGATTTAGCTTCTTCGTCAGATTATAAATAACACAAAAGCGCTTTTATGTAAACATCCCACAAGTTGAACACTCGACCAATTATTTATACAGAGGCACAAAGAAATAGATCTAAGGCCTGAGGGGCGGTGTCTACAAAAATGTACCACAAGCAATAAAGACAAAGGGAGGCAAACAATGATCAAGAGCACTCATATTCCTACTGTTATGCACAGCAGCGGTACACTTAATGTAGACCTTTCAGCTGGTGGGTGCAGACATGCTAAAACCCAGCTATTCTTGACATTAATTCCACATAAATGAGCAATATCTGACACCTAATTCCGAACCCACGAAGTGTTCAGTCTAGATGTAAAGTCATTCTCAAGTCTACAGTATTCTGTGGGGGCATGATGATCTGACATTGTGCATGACTGATATTCAGAGCAAGTTTTTCTTTCTTTTTTTTTTCTTCAGAGGAACCAATGTCACCAGGTTTTTGCACAAGCCTTCTTCAGTTCTTTAAAAATTTAATGGTTGGATGGTTCAGGCACCTTTTGAATACATTTCTGATCCTGGGCTTTACTTTTTAACATTTTTATTTTAAATTACATTGACTTCATTCTGTGGTCACTTGTAGACTTTTCTTTGCCCACAGAAAAGATAAACTGTAACTCAACACAGAAATGAAAACCAGTCCATTTTTTACAGACTCACTTTTCTTATTCAATGACTTCACAGTTTAGGTTGTTGTAGCGGCATGTAAAACATTGTGTCCTCTGGCAAAAGCGATAAGGGCCTGTGTGTTGTGCTATGCATGTCAGGGTTGAGTGATGTCTATCGATTTGACATGTTAAGATGCCTTCAGTGGAATATCAGAGGGAGAGGAGAACACATGTACAGGATTTGTTCCTGTGTTCACTCACTTCACACAGTCTTGTGTTGCTAAATTACATCTGATACCAAAATACATCAACAGGAACAGTGAGAATCTAATCCTGGCAAATGTAGCTGTGGCCCAGTTACCCCAACAGAAACATTAAAAACCTTAACTCCACCCTACATTAACCCATAAAGACCCAAACAGCCACCGTTGACCAAAACCACCCACTGATCTAACATGATTGATAGTTGTTGATCCAGTAATCTTGTAATTGGTGTAAAATACAGTATGTCATCTTTTCATGGTCATCAGATATGACCCATCTGGACGTTCAGAGGCTCCGTAGCAAACGTGGAAACACTGTCATCTTTGGAAACATTAATTCACCAGTAAATTCCATGGAGTTGCATCAATGCCAGTGGATGGAGACACTTGGTTTGTGTTCAGTTAATGATACATCTTACTGAAAGTGTCACCCTTTTTATTTTTCCTCTATTTTGGTATAATAACCTTTGAATTTACACTGAGTTTTCATGTACATCTACATGATCAATGAATATAGGAAAATACATGATTTACACTAAAAAATGCTAAATACAGAGGATAATATTTAAAGAAAATATATGATAAATCGGTTAAAAAGGTAGATTGAAAATTTTATTTAGGAACTGCCACAAAAGTTCTACCGAGTCTCTATGGGTTAAAGTAATGGTGCATGTAGCAGCAGCATGGGCAACAATGAAATAAAGTGGCCTTGTGACTTAACTTCTAAAACAATCAAAATATAGGAAAGTACATGATGTACAGTGAAAAGTGAAAAATACAAAGGATAATATTAAAATAATTGGTGATAAATCATGTAAGAAATGTCAAATAGAGAAAAAATTAATTTGGGGACTAACAAAATTAGCAATGGGTTTTTATGGGTTAAGGTATTAGGGGTGGTGAGGAGACAAAGAAAGGGAAAGACAGACTGTTCTATTGCATTATGAACAGAACAATAACAACTATAGAAATTGATATTTTCATGCATCTTAGAGGTTGCATACTGTACTGTTAAAGTACCGTAGATAGTAAGCTCCAGACTGAGCTGTCCTGAAGAGAAGACACCATATGCAGCTATATTTGGACAAAATAGAAACTGAGACTGGATTTATGCATCACATAGAGTAGTGTTCAATCATGTGCAGAGGTACACACGGACAGCTTGCAATGTGGGAAAGAAAAAAAAAAAAAATCTTGCTGAAAATGAGTCGTTTCCATAGGGGTGTGGGTGCAATCATCGTGACAACTGTTGGCCACCAGCGTTCACTGATGTAATCATCCACTGGCACAAACCCAATGAAAGAAAACTTTGCACAAGTAGAAATCTGTATGGCAAAAAGTATGTGTATCAATACTACATTAAGTTCTGTTATGTTCTTATTTAACCCTTTAACTACCCTACCAAGGAAAACCCCATTTATTTTTTTTTGTTTCCATTTCTTATTCCCGTGGCTGACTAATTTCTAGATTTTCACCATACTTCCTAATTTCAACTCAGAAAATGAAAAAAATTACTTAGTTAATTATTTTAACATATTCATAATGTGTTACCACTGAATGTTGAATATTTGGAACAATAGATGAACAGAGGTTTTGATTTTAGGACAAATAATCCATTATTTATTATTGGCTTAATTTTTCTACTCTTACATGAAGCCACAAATCTACCATTTGTTTGAGCATGTTTTATTTTTTTTAATGTTTTTGTGGTATCAAATAATATAATTATGTTCAGGATGGCCTCTTATACTACGATATGCCCAAAAAAGTGAGTTTCATCTTTCGTGGCTCAATCAGGTTCAGATAAGTTAGGTTTTCCACTTATTGAAATATAGTGACTCAAAATGTACTAAACCGCATGGTCCAGCAAGCAGTGAACGGGTTAAGGTTTGTTTTTTGTTAAATAAACTCAAGGCCACTGGAAAGACATCCCAGGTTTAAGTTCGATCATCTTCTTTAACCTTATGCTTCCTGAATAGTGCAAAAAATATTTAATGATGGCACCTTCATGGGTTTTATATGTTCAAGTTCATCCCAGTTTGATTTATTCACTCCTAACGAAAACCTGTCTATAAAACAGAGAAACCTTGCTAGTGACCACCATTACAGGGTGCAGTATTTGGAAGGAGGATTTCATCCCCAATAAATGCATTTGATTTTTGATGATCTGGGAGGAAAAACATGACCTACATGGACGCTCTTGTGTTATGTGTGTTGCTCGTTATAAAAGCTGTACACACAACACGAGTGTGTAAAAATGGAAAGCAAGTACAATTCACTCAACAATAGTGAAAGGTGGATAAGTAAAGAATAAAAATAAAAGAAGATACAAATGAGAATAAAATTATAAAAATAAGAATTACAGAAAGGCAAAGAGGAGCAAAACAAATACATGAGGCACTGATTTGGCTTTTCTGTTCATGTTCAGGAGTCACACATTTCAGTAGTGTAATAATTCGAAAAATTATTTAACAACTGAGTGAATCATGAAGCTTTGCATTAATGTGTGCATATAGTATATAATAGTAGACAATATTGACAATGTGTGATACTTGTATTCACACTGCTCAAAATAGATTACATCAATACAATAATATTAAGGAATGTTGTCCTTTTTAACAACGTCAAGCTCTCGCACTGCATTTTGCACAAACATCATTTAAATTACTGTAACTCCTGAACTGTTTACACTTTCCACAAAATTCAAATGGCATCAGAAAGCTGTGATTCTGAGCTTTCCAACACTATATAACACTTCATGGCAGCAATGAAAGACTCTATTACAAGTACAAAAGAACTGTTTCAAACACTTCCACAGGCTAAAAAAACCACCGGGAAATAACAAAAAAAATATGAAGCCGTATGATATTCTTAAAATAGTGAACTCATACAACATATAACATGTGGTCATCAGAGTATATCCTATTATCTCCTACATCCTATTACTAGTAATCATCCTGTTGTTCCACAGTGAAGTCCTATGAGGAACAACATTTACTGTGGAGCAAAAATGTACTATATACTGCAATAGTGTACAGGACACACAGAAAATAGTAGTTCTTACCACTATAATCCTTGAATTCCAACTCTCCCAAATGTAAACCTACACCACTGCATGCTTTCTATCCAGAGATATTTGATATGGTTTGGTCAAGAACCCATTCATTTCACTGTGCAAACAAACTAGTGAAATGGCATGTTGAATTTCATAAATTTTTTAAAGGGGTGATATTTTGCTAAACCCACTTCTATTAGCCTTTGGTACATTTATCTGTGCATTTTAGGACCCTAATAATTCATAAAGTTCAAGTTTGAACCCTCCAGGTGCTGCAAAGCTATCTATATATTCATTTTGGCAGAAATCGAGTACATTTCTACAACCTGATTTAATTTCGTCTTCATTTGTTGCATTTATAAGTAATTAGATTGCTACATTTGCACATGCAAGGTCTTGACTTCCGATAAACAGAGTGTACGAGTACGACATCAGCAGCAGCGGTTGTAGTCCATAAGGCTCCTTCTTGGTTCAGTTTTAAACACATCTAAAGCATCTTCACACCTAATATTTCTAAACACCAATCCAGGAAAGACATGTCTATACCTTTACCACCTTAACTCGCCAGCCTGATTATGATTTCAATAATTTTGTAAAGATTTCCAGGTATTTTTTAGTTGCAGTGGTAGACGACAATTCATTGATTACTTGTCTGCAACTCACTAATTCTGGTTCAGTTTTAAAGCATCTAATGCATATTTAGACTGATTTTGTTTGACACAGTGTTGTAAAAACACCACAAATTATAAAAGGTAAATGATGCTTAAACTCACCTTCCTCGGTCTCGATCAGTCGGGATTCCGAGATTCACTTAGTGGACTTGAATGGCCATGGCAAAGTTATTAGCTGAAATCACGGCTCTTAGCGGTTCCTCTTCTCTGTCTGTCCCTTGAGGTCAGACTCTAACTCAGACCTATGAGGCTGAATGGTACTATTTGCCATTGTTGCCTTTATTAATTATAATTTCCAAAAACCTTTGATGTAAATAGATCAGTGTACTGTATCTTGAAAACTACAAAGATGGCTGAGCAGCACAGCCCACATCCTGGAGGGGGTGGGGTGTTTAGTAGCTCATTGTATTTAAAGGGCCAGGGCTCAACAAAACCTGTCTACTGTCAGCACTCAGAAATGGACTTGAAGATGGGCCTGTGGAGTTTAATTACTGAAGAATTCTGACCCGACATAGCATTTACACTTTATGTAGATCACAAGGAAATGTTTACAAATACACAATTCAATTTTAAAAAGCAAAATGCCTCTTCTTTAAGCCTCAGATCAAAAAATTTCCTTTTTCACTTACATTCGGATAAATATGAGTCCACAGCTAAAATAAACACACCGAATAAATCTCCTCATTAATGGAATTGGCATTCAATTCCAATTTCACAAATAGCAGACTCTTTAAAAGATGTAATTTTCATTTTTCCAGCTGATTTCATTTTATTCCCTCCAGAATGGGACAGCTTGCTGTTTCTTCAAGTGCTGTGTAAAAACACCTGTTATAAACCCTGATAGATAGTCTGAGTCGAATTTTGCTGCAACAGTTCCCATGCATAAACCAAGTCCATACAGAAATTTGGCTACTGTATAGAGCCCTGACCTTAACTCCATTGAGCTGCATTGGAATGAATAGGTGCACCAGCTGGGAGCCCAGCCTCATTAATACAAGCAGAAAGCCTGGAAGTAGGTTCAGACGCTTTGCAGGAAAGCCTATAGCTTTAATATCAGTTGTTCAACTCATTTCGTCTAGTAGCAGTGCAATATATCATTGTCATCATATGCTACTTTTGTTCCGTTCTTCCGCATTTCCTGCATGTTTGAGTGCTGATAAAGTTAAGAGAAAGCCTGTAGCTACAAGCCCATCTGCTTTAATTAAACAAGCTGCAGTTACATGTAAATTGATTTATGTGTTCTGCAGGCCACTGAATAAGCTATGTGGGTCTGATCCAAGTGACCAGGTTTGCATCTGGGTCAAAAGACAGAAGGATACCACATTAAGATGCTGATCTGACCTTTAGCACTCCACAGAATAGATAGCAGCCGTAGAGATGTTGCCTATAATGAGGCTACTAACACAGTGATTTCTACATTCAACAAAAGATCCCTTAGCCTCATCCTTCATCCGCATACACACACACACTCACAGCTCACTGGTGCATAATGACTTCCTAGGGCGCAGAGCTATCATATTTACACCCTGAAATGCAGCCGCACGGTCTTTTATTTTCATATCCAGCAGAATAAGAATAGAGGGCCAAAATATTAAATGGCATTCACCAGCACATACCATCAAACACAAACAACACTTTCAAAGAATATATGAATGTATAAAAGAAAAAAATATAAACACACCAGTTTAGACAATTTATCTAAATGAGTTTGTGAAGTTAGAAAATCCTAAAAATGAATGAAGTAAAACTTTTCTCAGACCCAGAGCAGTATTTCAGGCCTATTGCTCGGCTGTATATATTCTATTTTTTGAAAATTTTCTATCAATCAGCATCAGGTCTATCTTAAAATTAACATTTTACAATTTCCTTTGGCTGTGAATGGATTATTTTACAAAAATAGTGAAAAACAACAGTTTCTTGCTTTCGGATAATTTTTCTCTAATTGCTGCCTCTCACTGTATTATTTTTATAGGTGTTTTAGCATATTTATTTATATTTAATTACTTGACCATGTACACATGACCAAACATAATTATACTGTCAAGTGAAGTAAGGCACACAGTTGAACATGTCTATTATGAAGCATCTGAACATCCAAATGAGACAAAAAACAAAGAAATGCCACATTGATAAGTTTGGGCTCTGCTTTTAACGTTTAAAATATTGTAAGTTTCTCTTATCATGAATGAAATATTAACCAAGGTAACTTCAAACAAAGTGTCCATATATATTTGAAAGGCATTACTTCAATTATGCATAATATTATCTGTGTTTCTGAATGAAAATACGCAAGTGATGAATTACTTATGAAAGAAAATAACTGAAATTGAGTGAACAAAAGCCAAGGCTCCACCCTGCCAGACACAGATGAGTGTTCAAAATACAGCTTGCATTATTGTTTTTATGATACATTCCAGCTCATGGATAAAAAGCGATTTAATACTGGATCTGCTGCATAATTTACATGTAATCAGGAATGATTTACAGTCAGACAAAACCCACCCTACAGAGATATTGACCGAAGTGGAGCTGAGTGTACACCCACAGATGAATTCCAGTTGCATAGAAAGTGGCACCTTTTCAATCAGTGTCCAGATAAAACTGGTAGAGCAGATGTGTTTGGAACACATTTCACATGGGATACTTAATTCACAGCCACACAGCCTTGGATGAAATTGGATTTTATTGCTTGTATGAGAAGTCTCCTGCATCACACTTGCATTGTTAAGTCTGCAGCATCAGTAGCGCTCTCAATATTTGACTTCCTGACACACTAACTAAGAAAGCAGCGGCATTACATCAGAGGAAAGTCATTACTCCTCGGTTGTAGCACGGTGTTATGTGTGGCAACGACTTGTGTCATGTCCCATTAATAATGGTAATGATAGCATTAGGGGGGCGCTGTGGGATGTAATTCAAAGATGTGACGAGTGCGAGTGACAAGGTCATACTAAATGACCGTTACCAGGCTTGACAGTCTTTCACAAGGAGAAATGTGTGTTTTCCTTTTCTACATCACTGATACCATCATTGCACTCACATAAATCTATAGTTGATCTTATTAAACGAATTGTATCACTAACATATGGTTCATCCAAGCACATTATTTCGTGTCAGCCATAGTTTCCTGGATATTTCCATACTTATTTGTTTCTCATCTACAGCAGGTGTTTAGTGTCAAAAGGAAACATTACAGCTGATGGACACCGGCTGCTACTGAGCTGAACCCTCGACTACAGAACATTCTTCCTCATTTTCACAGGTACAACCTCTTTCTCCATATTTCCCAGATGCATTTCAATGCAATTTGTTTTCCTGAGGGCTGTGCCCAAGGGATCAATGAAGGTCTATCTAATCTAAACTAATTTAATCTAAACTAATCTAATCTAATCTCAGGGTTCCTCCGCAAGTATGGAAAGTATGGAATTTGATTTTATAAATTTTCAAGTCTGGAAAAGTCTGGAAAATGGAAACAAATGTATGGAAAAATATTCATGTTTCAAAGATTGTTGCTACTGTTCTATTTTATAAAAACATAAAATTAGAAATATCTAAAAAATGAAATGGATTGATCTGTTTTTTAGGTGCTTGCTGGTAGGGCTGCACAATATATTGAAAAAATACCAATATTGTGATAACAGAGTGTGCAATATTCATATCACAAAGACGTACAATCATTTATTTTCTTTCTTTTTTTCATTAACTTTCTGTTTTCCACACCATGAGGTACCAGAATGGTTTTCTCTACCACTCTAACATGATAGTTTTTTTTCTGGTATATAAACTGAAGTAATGCTACCGCTGCTGGATGAATGCAAGTTTACATGTTATTAATGTTGAAAAGATGTGAATATTCACTCATACTTGTTTATGGTGGAGTAAGCTTCGAAATTGTTCACCGTGAAGGAAGAGATTCAGGTGTGTAATCAATAAATCAATGATTTTTTATTTATTTATTTTTTTTTTTTTAAGCAAGACATCTGGAAATCAGGGTCTGGAAAAAGCATGGAATTTTGAAATTTAAAATGTGTAGAAACCCTGTATTCTAATCTAATCTAATCTAATCTAATCTAATCTAATCTAATTTTTGTATCTTTGTTAATTTATCAGACTGGGGTCGTTGTTTGTTTAACTGCTTGACCAGTGTCACATGATGTTGCTGTGACTGTCTTATAGGCTGCTCAGGAGGATTGGCCAGACGGCAGGGAGGGTTTGCGCCCCCTAATGGCTGACCTCTTCTCCAGGACCGCATCTGAGGTGTGTGATAGGATGTCTGCGCCGCCGTCCCTCCCTGCCGTCTTACTTTATTGTCATTTGATCAATGGTACATGATAGATGTTACAGGGTTGCTCTGAAGGGTCAGAAGTGAAAGTGAACTTTCTTGGCTAGCTGCCACCTCAGCTGAGCTCAAGTCCTTGGCCTTACCATGTCCAAAAACAAAAGACAATTAAAAGCAAGCTAGAAAATTGGAGTGATATACAAAAATGAAAATGGAGAATAGAGAAGGGATGGGAGAAAATAAGAAAAAAGAGGAAAGAGGGACAAAAAGACTGTCCCTGTCATATTTGTTCTCACTGAGTTTATTCATTAATGTAGTTTTTTTAATTTTTGGTATCTTTTATCATTATCATTATTATTACTGTTATTATTTCCTTAATTTTCTTTTTCGATTATTATTTAAAACCCCTTACTGACTTCTCGTTTTTGTACACTCATCTCTTTTGACCCTTTTATTTATTAGACTGTTAATTTAATTTCATTTTTTATTCCTTCTTCTGTCTCCACCTGAATATGCTCAAAATAATCATAAATAATCATACAAACACACACACACACAGGCTTGTTAAATATCCCTCTGTTTGCACCTGTCTTTGTTTTGTTTAATGTTTATGATCTTTCTGTCTTGTCTATGAATTTGTATGACTTGAAGTCTATGAATTAGTATGTCAGATGTTTTGTCTAGTGTTGTTTTGTATTTTTGTTTCCCCTGTCACAATGTTGGTCTCGCATTATATTAAAAAAATGGTACATGATAGAAAAAATTATAATTACCCAGGTCTCCGTTTGTAGCATAGAAGATAAAGGATAAAATCTGAAATAAAATATATAAAAAGATAAATAGGGTAGAATAAAAGCTACCATCAAATGTGCAGCAAAACAAATGAAACTGCCATATGCAGTGCATTTGCTGGAGCTAATGGAAAGAGAATTAAATTTCCAATAATTTAGTATTAGTTTTAAATCACTACAGAAGGGAAGTTATTAACGATAAACAACTTTTACATATGTTACCATAGCAACAGGAAGTCACGCAACCTAGAGTTGTAAAGTTTGGCATATGAGAGCGATCTTTCACAGAGATGTTGCCTGTTAAACTTCAGTTTGATCGGACAAATACTGGCGATATTACAGCCATTTGACATTTCAGAAAACTGACTTTACTGATCCCACTGATATTTACCCCTTGGCGCTAACGAGGGCGTGACCCTAATGACATCATGATGCATGAGAGACCTTAATACCATCGAGTGTGGACAAATGCACAATTTGGCTTTGGTTTGAAGCCAATACAATGGTTTTGACAGATGTTATGGCAAAAATCAATTTTTGGACTTTGGCCTATATCGCAGCTGTACTTTGGCAACGATTAGAAAAAAAATAAAGTCGACTAGAGAATATGATGAATCATTTGGTCATGGTTTGATATCAATAATAAATGAAATGTGACTGCTAGAGTGCATACAGACAAACAGACTGACAGGCATACAAACTGACCAATTTTTTTTGCCCTCTGAACAACAAAAATAATAAAATTTTTAATATGTACAAAATTTCACAGTATGCGGCGACAGTACAGTTTAACCCATGAAGACCCAAACAGCCACTGGCAACCAAAACCATCTACTGATTTCAACTGTTTAATACCTGTTGACCCACAAATTCTATCAATACATGTAAATGGTATAAAATACAGCTAATCACCTTTTCATGGTCATCAGATATGATCTATTTGAACATTCAGAGGCTCTGTAGCGAACATGGAAACACCGTCATCGTTTACAACATCGATTCACCAGTAAAACCCATGGAGTTGGATAAATGACAGTGGATGGAGACACTTGTTTTTATGTTGAGTTAGTAATACTTTGCTGAAAAAGTCACTTTTTTTTAGGTTAATCTGTTTTTCATATAACAGCCTATGAATTTATTTACTCTTAAGTTTTCATGAACTAAATATAGGAAAATACATGATTTACACTGAAAAATGCTAAATACAGAAGATAATATTAGAAAAAATATATATAAATTGGTTAAGAAAGGTTAAATAGAGAAAATATGTTATTTAGGAACTGCCACAAAAGCACTACTGCGTCTTTATGGGTTAAAATGATGGTGTATGTAACAGCAGCATGAGCAAGAATGAAACATATAAAGTGTCATTGTGACTTAGCTTCTAAAACAACCCAAATATCATTAAGAAATAAATGGAATATCTACCAGTTCATTTCATCACTTTCAACTTAATTCCCTTTTAAAATTCTATTGGTTTAACTAGAATCCTCCGTGCGTAAATGGCCATAAACCATAACCATAAAGGATTACTTCAGCTGTCCAAACCTCAAGTTCTTAATACTTGGAAATATTTTTGTACATGGTATGCATATTAAAATACTTTCAATTGCTTACATACCAAAGCTCTTCTGATGTTCTGGAGCTAAACAAGTTTACAAATCTGGAGCTCAGTGTAGTCTGAGTAATTTATGATCTGCTCATATTGACTGAAGGTGTTGTAGAAAAACAGATTGAGTCTCCCATTGGAGCGGATTCTAAATAATTTATGACCACTTTTTAATGTCATTATGGCATAACATTCCCTCCACAAATGAAACACATACTGTACCGGTTAACTTTAGACGTCATCGCTTGCAGATTATTCCCTTAATAAATTATTCCAGATGTTCATTCGGCCCGTTCTAGGTGAAACCATAAAAAATGAGGTTGCTTCATATCAAGAGCTGGGCAATCATACATCGATTTTTCACAACCATTGATTAACAATTTTCTCAATTCTGACTAAGAGCACATTACAAGCGCACTATATCACATTTTCCTCTGCTGCCTGAAGGCATAAGCTGTGTACAAGGGCTGTTTGTTTTTGTTGTCTTCATTTTTGCAACATTTTTATGCAATATTTTGATACCAGTTGTAGTTGCACAGATGTCTACATCATGTAATGTTTCCAGCGATTACTGCAGAGGCCTAATAGGTTTCCTCAGATTTTTAGAATGAATCAAAAATGTTTCTCTCTATGATAACACTAAACTAAATCATCAATCTGTATTTTAGATTTCAGAAAAGGACCACCAGCTAAATGCAAAAGAATGACTATAAGCTGACTTAAATATTCATCCTATTGAACATAATATATTCAATACACTATCTGATGATTCTTTATTAACCCATAAAGATCCAAACAGCCACCAATAACCAGAACCATTTACTAATGTCAAATGTTTTATACCTTATTGATCCACTAATCCTATCAAATCCATATAAATAATTGGTGTAAAATGCAGTTTATCATCTTTTCATGGTCATCAGATATGACCCATTTGGACGTTCAGAGGCTCTGTAGTGAATGTGGAAACACTGTCATCTCCTACAACACTGATTCATGAGTAAAACCCAGTTTACTCTGTTTTTGATATAATAAGCACCAACTTTAATCTGAACTTTTATGAAAGTCCACATGATCAGTAAATTAAATCTAGGAAAATAAATTATGTTGACTGAAAAAAATGCAAAATACAGAGGATCATGTCACAATAAATGGCGATAGATCACTTAAATATAGAGGAAAAATATCTTGGATATAAATATGCATGTTGGTATGTGCGATCCATAATAAACAATGTGTAGCAAACCTATTTTCCACATTCATTTTGCATGTTATATATAGAATATTCTATGACAAATACAAGACCAAATGAGAACAGGACAGCGCTGCGTGAGAACATATTTCATTCCCTTTGGATCATGTTGGCAGCTACGTCTCAATGCTTTATATATAATTAAGCTGTGAACATCCCACATTATTTAGCTGTCAGAGGCTCGACCAAATTGACGGAAGGATATTTACGCACAATTAATCACAACTACTGCCTTTCTCTTCACTTTTCTGTTTGTTTTTGCCAAAGCTTTCAGCTAATATCTCAGCCGTCTGAACTAAGTTTTGATCACCAAAAATAAAACAACATACCATGGATAGCAAATCCTGAACAAGTCATCAGATGGTGATGGAGGGAAAAATCTAAAAACAGTGCAGCTGCTGGGTTTGTTCATTTTGTGATGCTTCTCAGAAATAATATTAATAATCTCTGTGGTCTCCTTAAGAAACACAAATCTGATAATAGTAATTACATTTGGACAACACATGCAAAAATGTGTTGCTGGGTGACAACTTATATTTAACATAATTTGCTGGAAAACAAACAACTCTTAGCAACATTTTATCATGTCTGCAAAAAAAAAAAAAGAAATCATTTCCCCTTTGAATCAATGTATTTTTCTTGTGAAAATAAAAACAAAATAATTTTTTCAGTGCTCCTACTGACACTGATGATGGAACCAATATATTCTGAAAAGTTTTCAGCTTTCCCAGTCAAATATTGGTTCCTCAATGTCTCTATATTTTTCTGTTAGTTGGTGTTTTTAGTGATCTGGTCCAACACATTTTTATTTTTACTTGCTAGTGACGGCCATATAGGGCCACATTTATAATGTGAAGTGGACATTTATATGCAAGAATTCAGTTTTCAGCCAATTTTTATGTGTTTAGAGAAATTTGTTGTGTCATTTCATAGTAAATAGTAACAGCTTCTTCCCTGCCACAGTTAGGCTTTTGGCCAGCACTAAATAAAAACGCAAGTGCAATATTTTGTGTGTATATATGTACATGTGTGTACGTTGATAGGTGTGAACTTGCAGTATATTTTATTGTACTTATTTTATTGTAGTTACTGTTCTTAAATA
>JAPTGZ010000013.1:2103438-2117181 GCA_029814645.1 Fowleria isostigma
TACATATATATATATTTATATATATATGCAGTATTGAGACAATTATAGAAATACTATAGGACAGTCATACTGATTGTCACAGCAAAGAACACCCTCCTGAGTATTTGGCTTCCTGTAATAGATACTGTGTCTGTGTGCTGACAGATATATTTTCTTCAAAATAGGCAATGTGCTGAGGACAGGAATAAAAAAACAGGAGGAAACAACCATCTGTAACCAACTCTCTGGATACTGTAACATCTACAGCAGCTGCTAATGATGGCCAGCAGCTTTTTATTGAGGCTGCCCGTTCAATTCTGATGTGTCGCTGACCCTTTAGATGTCTTGGGAAAAAAGTAAAGAGGGACAAAAATCCTGGTTTTTAGTCGTTTCCTCTCCCCAAAGAGCATCTCCCTCAGTCTCTCTGTTTCCCACAGCAACATTTCCTCTGCCTTTTTATCATAAATCCATTTCTGTTGTTATTGGGTCAGACTTACTCTCCAATGGGACTTCATGTTGCTTTAAAAACCAATAACGGAGAGCCTCTGGCAAGTTTCCGGACAATTTATCATTGTTGCTAAATGTAAGCAGGGCGCTGTGGTGATGTTTACAAATTTCAAGTCAGCATATGGGAGACAGTGTGAGTGTGTGTAAGCCAGAATTTCCAACTGAGGGTCTAAGGATGTCAGACAGGTGAGAAAGATGATCATCAGCATAAGCTCATATCAGATCCAAACTCCCTCGCAGAGACATGAGGGGCCAACAGGTGACCTTTAAACACTCGTATTGTGCATTCCTATTATTGTGAAGCGCAAATCATCGAGCACTCTTCACCTGCAAATAAGAAACGTGGGCTGAGATAAAACCGTGGAGAGACAAGCTGGATTGTATATATGTTGATAATGTCTGCTCGTAAGGCAATAATAACCAAAAACAAATTTTGATTGATCATTTCACTGTGGGGGTGTTCTACACTATCACAATTTTGCAAAGGTCAAACTGCAGCCTCCTGTCCATACCACTGCCAAAAATGAGCTTATAGATACAGACTTTATTTATCACCAAGAGAAAACTCATTGTTTTTAAGAGTTTGATCATTTAAAGTACCAATTTTAGATCTTTTCAAGGTCGATAGTGGAGGACAACCTACCACTGCGACTGTGTGAAAAACTACAGAATATTTTTTCATACACAAACAACAAAAGTGGAGTTTCTGGCTAACAAAGTATGTTTTCTCAGAATTTTTTTTAGTCCCATCTTGCCATTTCTTTCATTTAGGGTCTTATTTTCACTGAATTTGAATTTTATCATTATTATCAGTAGTGTTTTTTCTTTTTTTTATGTTGGGTATGCTATAAATTATATCTCTATTTCAATAATAGTTCAAGAGAATAGAGAATAGTTGAAGGTTGAATGACAAGTAGTATTTAGATGTGCACTCTCATCATCATCTGCTGAATAAATATGAATAAAATGTATATTTATATTTCCATTGATGCTTTTTTGTATTTAGTGTGTTATGAAACTATGGGAAAACAGGGGTGAGGTCGCTGCATAATACATTTTTACAACAAAGACATGTTGAAAGTCAGGACAACCGGCTCCCCCATGACAGGAACTGGAAACATTTTCAAAGAAAGTAGAATGTTTATAACATCAACTACATCAATAAATACTTTAACTATGTAAATGCATAAGGCTTAAGTTATAAAAATCACAAGTATGTTTAGAAGTTCCAAGAGGTTAGATCTATCCACTGGACTTAAGCTACAGCACAGTCATCCATGGCATTTCCAGCTGTAAGGGACCAATCTTTACATAAATTGCTTTTAGAAGTAAAAGACACTGTAGCGAATCATAAACCATGAATACAAGGAATTAAAATATTCCTCAGTGCGTAGGCCGCACAGCAAACATGACGTGAACACCAGAGAGGGGAAATTATGATAAAGAGCACAGGCAGGTCATCATGTGTAATTAAAGTTACACAGGCTGAAATTAAATTTGTTTTGCCTCCTCCTTGCCAAAGAAATGTCTAATTTAGGCCAGATGGAAGGTACTGAACTGGCTTTAATGAAACAAGTCCATGTGCCTTTACAAACACATTTGCGTTTGATAAGGCACTGTGAACCTGAGGTAGATAAACCCAATAGAAAAAAAATTACCCAGAAAACCCTATGGTGACTATGGCCACATTCAGACTGCAGGCAAATGTGGCCCAAATCCGATTTTTTTTTACCCCTAAGTGACCTGTATCCGACCTGTTAAAAATAGTGTGAACAGCACAAATCCAATTTTTTAAAAATCCGACCCAGGCCACTTTCATATGCGGTACTAAATTCCATACATATCGGATATTTTGCAATGCAACTTCAGTATGAATGGCCATATCACATTTATCAGTCCATTATATCACTGAAATGTGACAAATGTCCTGATTATGCATACCAGGAGGAGGAGCAGGAAGTGGAAAAACAGCAACAGTCATGGCAGAGGATGGAGTGAAAAGTGGGCAGTGGAGGGAGAGGGAGGTCTTGGAATTAATACATATTTGACTGGAGATGAGTGTCTTGCCGTGACAGTGTTATAGAGAGGCTGTCACAGATATATTTTAAAAATTATGAATGAAGTCTGTGTCAGTGAAGCCACGAATCTTACTATCGACCACTCCTGACTGTTGACTCCACATCCAAATACTGCTTGTACAGATGTAGCAGACATTACACCACAAAAGGCCACAGCAAAAAACCTGGCTCTTCTTTTGTAATCTTCTTCTTAAAATTATTTTACTGTACTGGTGCTAAGTTTGGTTGTAGATAAACTTTATCAGTGCCACACACACGGTAAGATCAGATACCTCCATATTTACTTCCATAAACACAGTGCGTGCCTGCGTGGTCACGTATTACGTCAGGACCTCTTTTACGCATGCGGGTCACTTTAGAGTCGCATTCAGTTCAGGCTGAAAATGGATGTAAGTCGCGTTTAATGTGTAATATGAATGAGCGCACAAAAAATTGGATTTCAGCAACAAATCCAAATGGTGCGTTAAGACCTGCTGTCTGAACACAGCCTATGTATCTCCAGGACAATGCTTTTCACCACCAAATAACCTGCATGTAGCTTTCAGAAGAGAAATGCAGCTTTGCTTTTGGCATTTGAGAAGAAACAAAATGGAAATACTAGATGTATGACTGACAGGATTTGACCTTTGCACAAGCTCTGCTGATTGCCTAAATGGTTCTGCAAGAGGTTATTCAGAGAATGTCGAACAACACAGCTGTACCAGGCCCTGTCCCTCCCACTGAATACAGACCACCTTATGCATCAGACTTATGAAAACGCTACCTTTATTAGTTGAAAAGAAACTTGAGTACTGTGGCCGTTATGAATAAAAGATCAAAAATGTGATTATATCTGGTCGGGTGATTATATCTGGTCTTTACTGCACTGTTATACTGCACAATGATCCAAAATATTGAATGTGAAATGTCACAAAGACTAACGACTCCATTTCCAGTTAACTGTGAACATTTTCTGGTCATGATGGATGTGTTTATAGTGTGGCAAATGACCTTGACAACAGATGGTGATTATACATCCATTCTTTTTTGTCTTTTTCACAGCAGCCCTTTCCCAGGCCAACAACAGAGCAATTAACAGAAATACAAAGAGAGCTTCTAGAAGATACTGTCACATACAAGACACGCTGTCCTATGAAACAATAATGAGACATCAATTCACCTTTGCTCACACCATGTATATGCATTAGTGACTCGGATCAACAAAACCGGACCAAAAAGGATATAACCAACAAAGAGCTGATACTGGTTAAAGACAAATATATCCCACTGGTTTAACCCTTTTAAAACTGTCATTACAACAGGCTGCCTAGGTGTCCTTGTGCTTTCTTTGCAATAAAAATGTGTGTTTTGCACTTTTGTTTTCAGAAAGAACTTAACTTTCAATATATGGCCATTAATTATCAATTAAAATTATAAATAATAAATGCTTAAAACAGTGTTTTAATAAATAAAAAAAAGTAATAACAGACTTGAAATTTTTAAGCATATTTATTATCAGAAACAACTGCACATGTTCAAAACAAAACTGTTTTAGATTGCATAAATAAAGTTTCAAGTATTTTAACTTCTGGTCAAACATGCTTTTTTGGTGTTAAACATTCAGTATCCAAATCACGGCTTCATATTTGTAGTTTGTTTTTTCCAGGGTATTTTTTAGCCTGTGTGGAAGTCTCTGAAACAGTTCTTTTATATTTGTAATAGAGCCCCATATTACTGCCGCCAAGTGTTAAATAGTGTCAGAAAGCGCAGAATACCTGTGGATAGGGCAAATGGTTCAGGAGTTACAAAAATTTGAATGCTGTAAAGTGGAAAAATACAGCACCAGACAGATGACCCTTGTTTTAAGACCTGTGGATCATTGGAAAAAAACAAAATAAAAATACCAGCTGCCATCTCCCAGAATGGAGAGACAGTGGAGACATGCAGAGGTCTATTGGAAAATGAAAAATGAAAATGAAATGACATGAATGCTGAATTCCCATAACAGATCCAGACTGATATTCACATAACAGTGAAATATATACGACAAACGGTGTATATCAAACGTTTATCCCACAGTCATAAGTGATCATTTCTGAAACGGAGGGTAAGGGACACATCTTCTGGACTAAATGATGGGAAATGTTTACAGTGAGTCCCAAAACAACACCGATGCATAACACCATTGACAGTGTTCCTTGGATCAGTAACAAAAACAGCCCAGTATGTGATGGAAAAAGGCTGAGGTTAGTTAATAAGAAACTTTGATGATTACATTACTAAAGATAAAACTAATACAACAGGGGCATGTTTCCCCCCATGCACTTAAATATTCTTTTCAGTATAATGAATTCAGCTGTTCACCTATTAATGGCATCGTACAGGTGGTACTTATCATTTAACTTTTAGGTATAGTGAAACTTGCATCTATCTTATTATCATAAAGCTGGGGTGGGTAATCTCATGATCTTAGGTTTTAATCAATCTTCATTTGTTAAGTGATCTACTGTGCTGCCACAACTTTCCTACTCTGCTAATGTTTGTTAAATGGCCCGTTTATCAGTGTAATTATAGTAGTTTACAGAGAGCATTGTATATTGGTATCGGACTAACATGTTGGATTACTGTTACTAACACAAGTAACAAAGATGCCGAGTGGTTTTTTTTTGTTTTTTGGTTTTTTTACAATCCATTCACAGAAATACTTTCCTGTTTGACTGCACTAAAGTAGCCAAATTAAGTTGGCTTTAACTTGCACTTTGTGTAACTTGCTGTTTTGCCTTGGTTGAAAAAGTGATTATGAACAATTACTGTAAGTCCGTCAGCTGTCGGTCCTACTTCTGAGTGAGTCTGATTAACATGAATGATTTAGAGTTATTTAGTTTTTATTCACAATGACGCAAAACTATAGTTTCTACTCAAATAACAGCAACAAACAGTCATCCCACACAGACTAAGGCCGTTTCTCAATACGCATTCCTGTCTGTTTTTCCGTTCTTGTTGAAACGTCATCAGTCGCGGCCCAAGTACTGTTCCAATTCAAAATTTGCATAAAACTAAGAACGCATGGAATACCCAGATGTTGTTCTTGTCTGCTAGTGTAAACCAAGGATGCACTGATTGGTGACTCGAGTAGACTTGGTGGGAAAACATTCCTAAGATGCACTTTGTGCTACGAATGCTACGCCACCAACCTGCCCGCCCCTTGGGGATCCATGAGCCGGCTGTGCCCAGCTGAACCAACCAAATTTATCAGTTTTGAAATATATACAAAATATACAAATGACATATGGATACTCATACAAATGCAATGAAATCAAATCAGTGATGTTGTGGTGATTTGACAGAAATACAGCAGAGACAGGGAGGAATGTTCACAAGTATGTAGCCGTTCCAGTTACACAGAGACTTGCCTTCTTTGAAAGTATATTCTCTGAGACTGTTCTAGCCAAGACTGTACTCGTCACATTCACAAGATCGTACTCTGCATTCTTTGTATTGAGAAATGGCTTAAGTTTCCAGAAACCAGAGAGAAGTAGAGAAAAACTTGCTTTTTATGTAACTTCTCCATATTTTATAAAAGGTGAGAAAATTCTGATCCAGATTGTTGATAGTGAGCGACTGCACCTGAAAAGACTGTCATACGATTGTTTGGCCTGATGGTCTGGCTCTACAATGAGATGACATAAAGTGAATATATTGTGAACATGATTTTGTACCTGGTGCCTCATCACTTTATGACTCCATTCATTACTCGTGACTGTGACTGCGTTTTATATGATATTAAAGTTTTTATAATAAGACAAAATTATGTTAGATCTACGTTATATAACGCTAATTTGAGGTTAAATAAAATATCTTGCAAAGTCAAAGGCTGATGCAGAAATATGTGATGCGCGTCTCATTTCCTTCCCTTTCCTTTATGTTTATGCATGTTAAGTGTTCTTAAAATGCCTGATATACACCTCAAATTAAATCAAAAACTCATTACAAGTCAGCCTTGGTTAAGACTGACTGAAGCACTGTAAATGCTCTTTTTAGCCCCTGCAGAATGGAATAGAAAGGAGCATTCTATTTAATTAATCTGTCTTGGAATCGCTGTTCTCGCCATGTTTTCATCTGTAAATGCAAGGTATTAACAACTTACTGGTAAATTTATAACACTTTTGGAATGTCAG
The DNA here is from genome assembly GCA_029814645.1 of Fowleria isostigma. Lineage (NCBI taxonomy): Eukaryota > Metazoa > Chordata > Actinopteri > Kurtiformes > Apogonidae > Fowleria > Fowleria isostigma. The sequence goes on from JAPTGZ010000013.1 coordinate 2,110,160, forward strand.
TGTTGGGCTGGTGTGTGGATCTGAAAATGAATTAAAATAAAATGCAATTCTTCTTGATTTGTAACTAGACCATATCTCTGATTCATTTTAAGAAAGCTGTATAAATAGACTGAAAATCAGTTATCGGTAACAAATAGTACACTGATTTTCCAGTCTCCTGTAGAGCTCAGCCAATTGGCCAGTGTAGCCTGTAATTTGTTTCCTCAGTGCCACAAGTTCAAACATAGAGTAAAGTCTTTCAGAGTCATTATCAGGGCTCAGGGGATAAAATGCATCAAATACTGTTGATCGTTTAACTGTGTTTATGTGGAGCAAGGTGTTCCAGGTACTGATGCCAGGTAAAGAAAATTAACAAACATAAATAAATATATAAAAACTCTTCATCCTTTGTGAACAATTCAACAGTTGCTAGGCAACTAATGAAGTGGAAAGGAGTTTTAGAAGGGAGGACCAACTGAAGTTCATTTAATACAAAACCACAGACACACATAACATATTCATTTCCATTTATAACATGCCTACAGAAGAATATCTTTGCTATGAAATGTTGTTCTCTGCATTTCAAAATAAACAGTTCACAGCATCGGAGTAAAAGCACATAAATGTATCCTGTAGGTTTTTTTCTGTTTGTTTAATCATTCAGCAGTGCTTCTCATAGTGAGCAAGGAAACGGCTTTCATTACATAGAGCATGAAGCCAGAGAGCAGGGAGAATATCCACCCACCCTGTGGCCTGCCGGCATTTCCGTGTTAACAAACAACAACATGCAGTGCAAAGTTTTTCACTCTAGCAGATCTTATCAAAATGTAGGACAAGAAAAAATTAATGTGCGAGCAGAGTTAGAGGGCAGAGAATAGAAAAACTGACAACGCGGCCATTATTTTCATTTTAAGAAGCTGACTGAACTCTGCTTGCTGGTTTTGTCTGAAGTACTCCCACAGTGCTTCAGCGCTCACAGACGCCATAAATAAATAACACTGGATTCAATTCGGTGTGTTAATATTAGCATTATACAACAGTATTTAATAGTGCATTCATATCCTCTTCATATTTTAATGTTAAATTATGCCTCTCGAGCAAGCACTGGCATGTTTTACTGTAGGGGCAGAGAGAGCGGGTGAGAAGTGTAGCCTACTGGAGCTGATAATGAGCAACAGCAAAGCCATCCTATTTCTGTCCTTTAAATAATGCTGGAGCAGACACTTTGATGAGTCATAACCCACTCATTTTTGTTCATTTAGGTTTCACGCTTAATAACACATGTCCAAATACTCCTCTTTCAATAATAAAGTGCTGTACTTTGATCTGAGCCAGGAGAACCTGTTGAAGAGACCCAAGTCGGGCAGGGTGTTCTCATCAATTACTCGCACTTTTATGCAATGATGACCTCAATGCAGCGAGGTCAGGTAAAAAATACCAGCAGTAACAAAGTGAAAACTGAGTTAAAGTCACAGAGCAGAGGAGGAATAAAGATGGAGAGGATTTTTATGAGAAAGAATATGGGAATGAGACAAGAGGAAAAAGGTGAAAGAGGAGAAACAGAAGGGGAGAGAAATCATCTAAGACAGAGTAGACTATTTCAGATGAAGGTCTTTTCTTTCATCACTCTTCATTGTGGCCGCTGCTGACAAAATAAGAATCACGTAACCGAGTGCTATCTAAGGCAGTGCACCGTCCACAAGCTTATTTTCTAAATTTGTGATTGCAGTTATGTTTCACAGAGGCACAGTTCCGACATTTGGGAAGAGCATCTTTATATAAGTGTTTACGAGTGCGTAATAACAAAAAAAAAAAAAAAAAAAAATTCATAAAGGAAAATGATGGTTGTGGAACAAATGGTTCTGGACCCAGTTTGTCTGAATGTGTCAATACAAAAACTTTAGTCGTCATCAGAAGTCCACATTTCATATCCAGTTTCTATTGTTGCATGTAGCAGCAGCAGAAGTACAAATGTCGGCAAGGGCATCTAGAAAATGAGGTCATGACAGCTGATTTAATGGCTTTTACACACTGACAGCTTAAAGCAAAAATACATGTATCGTTTGGCACCCTTTTCAATATAAAAAGAGTCAAACAGGACTGTGTGCAATCTGTCATTGTTGATCGGTGCTCCAGTTTTGTTTGCTTGTGAGGACAGTAATTTGTCTTTAATCGCATGGGTTAACACAACATGTCACAGCAGACATTGTAATTGAAGGAGAAACATAGGTGCAATTACTAACATTAAAGATGACAGATTTTGACATCAGTGTGACAGTTTCAGGGTTGTGGTAATGCACGTGTTGGTTCATTGATGTGTGCTTTTTGGGGCACTGAATGGAATTGAACCATTAATTAGTTAGGCTCGTCCTTTTTCTGTCTGTTTAATATTAGCTAGAGAAAAGCTTAAAGTTCTTCCAATATATATTATAAATCTACATATTCTTCTGCGATACCCGGGCTTCAGAATATAGCTTAAAGTTTTAAACAAATACATAGTTTTTTTCTGTCACTTCTTTTCTGTTTGTTACTTATATACAGTAGGTTTTTTTCTCCGTATTGAGCTTTGAACACCAGCCTGCCTCAGGACTGCAGATGCAGTCATTTGGACAAATCACTAATCACATTTAGGCCATTTATGAAGTTCATAAAGCAACAAACAGCTAAATAAACATACATAGTGTGGACATTACAAGACAAAGCAGGATTTAAAAACATTAAATATGTGATTTTTAACCTATAAAAACCCAAACATTCACCATCGGCCATCAATATGTACAAATCATTGGTATAAAATGTGTTTGTCATCTTTTCATGGTCATTAGGTATGACCCATTTGGATGTTCAGAGGTTCCGTAGTGAACGTAGAAACCCCATCATCATCTTCAACAGCATAAATTCATTCATGGAGTTGGCTCAATGACAGTGGATGGACACACTTGTTTTATGTTCAGTTAATGACACATTTTGATGAAAAAGTCACTTTGTTTTTTTAGTTTTCTCTGTTTTTGACATAATAACCCTCAACTTCACTGAGTTTTTATGAACATCTACATGGTCAGTAAATTAAAAATAGGAAAATATGATTTGCACTGAAAAATGCTACATACGAATATTAGAATAAAGGGTGATAGTTCAGTTAAGAAAAGGTAAATATAGAGAAAAAAAAAATATTTTGGAACTGCCATAAAAAGTAGCACTGGGTCTTTATGGGTTAAAGTAGACTCTAAAATGTATGTAAATATAGGATACCTCTGTTGTCAAGGTAATGCTATTTGTGTGTTTTTCTGGTAGAGCTACAGCATACGAGCACATCACACAGCAGAAAAAAAGATTCAGATGATTCACAATCTAAAGCAGATAAGAAAACATTTGTGAGTGAAGTGGATGGCACTCTCGTTTGTTGTCGACACCGCTCACAACTGACAGCTAGCTAGAAAGAACTAACGCTCATCCCACCTTTTATCGTGTTTCCTTTGGCTCAGCTGAATCTGTGTACAACCACATATCTACTGGGCACCGCTGCTAATGTGACAGGCCCTGTAATCAGCCTGGATCTATTTTCCCTTACCAAAGACAAATTAGACATTAGGCCTTTTATCGCCATTTAGCTGAAATTATTTAGACAATCCTTTTCTGATGGAAGAAAGGCTTAGCAAGTTCATGATTTACACACCACATAACTTTTTAATTCGCTGAACGTTTTCTCTCTAAGTCGATCAGTGTGTACACCATCTATAATTAGATGCCAGTCATAATGATGAGAATCTTTGTAGTGGTGTTTAAATTAGATTAAGGTACTGTATGAATAAGAGTTCAATCTCCAAATAGCCTGGTGTAGGCGAGCATCGTTAGGCCTGCTTATGAAGCCCTCAGCCACTCCGTTATGCTGTTTTCTAATTAATTTGAGTGTGTGTATTTCGTGTGTAAATATCAGAGTTAGAAAAGTCAGCCCACTCGGCAACTACTTCAGATAATTTATACTCAGAATATAAGAAAGGTACAGCAAAGGAATCCATTCTGCTCCTCCTCCAGCTACAACATGAAACAGTGACATAGATCTTTATTGGACCTGAGGGAAAAGTTTGGGCGATTATTATGCATGTGATTTTCTGTTTTGGTTTTTTTTGTTGTTGTTTTTTTAAACTGAAGGTGTGAAGACACTTGCAAGTACATTAATTTAAATTTCACAAGGCTCTGGTTATAATACATGCTAATTTGCATGGCATACCTTCCAGAGGAAATATTGTGGAGCTAAGGCTAAGGTAAAGGTACAGTGCATCTCATCCATCAGCATAAACACACCAGCAGAGCTCATAGGCACTCATTACTGCCCAACAAGGACAAATTGTACTTTATTGTGTTCTGATGTAAAACTAAAACAACTAAACAAATGGCTTTCTGACCATATTTCACTTTCCATCACTACATTTTACTGTATAAACATTAAATTACATTCACACTGTCTGAGTGGAAATGTTTACTTAACCCATAAGGACCCAGTGTGACATTTATGTTAGCTCCCAAATGAATTATGCTCTCTATTTAAGTCATTTATCACTGTTTATTATAATGTTATCCTCTGAATTTAGCATTTTTTCCAGTTAAAAATCATCTATTTTCTTAAGTGTAATTGACTGATCATGAAGATGTTCATTAAAGCTCAGAGTAAAGTCAAAGGTTATTTGTCAAAATAAAAAAAAAAAAACTGAAGAAAAGTTGGCTTTTTCTGTAAAATATAACATTAACTGAACATAAACCCATCCACTGTGACATATTAAACTTCATGGGTTTTACTGGTGAGTCAATGACATAGAAGATGACGGTGTTTTCACATTTACTATGGAGCCTCTGAACGTCAAAATGGATCATATCTGATGACCATGAAAAGATGACAAACTGCATTTTACACCAATTATTTACATGTATTGATAGGATTAATGGAGCAACAGTTTAGATCAGTAGGTGCTTTTGGTAGATGTTTGGGTCTATAGGGTTAAATGCTGTGTGAAAATCAAAGTGAATCCATTTCGAAGTCAATTTTGCAGTTGATGCTTCAGACAGCTACATGACACTACATGATCAAGATATGTGCAGTTCAGTGTTTGATATGAGGAAAAAGGGACCTAAAACGTTTTAGGAAAAAAAAAAAAAAAAAAAAAGGTGTCAGTTTTTAGCATCAGTCCACACAATCAAGGAAAAATGGGGCCTGAACTGTCATTTTCACAGCATTGCTCAATGAACACAGGGAGAGAAATCCATCACTGAGGAAGCACAGACACCAATTTTTCCCCTGACAGCAGCCTCAATAGACGAGGTACAATACGGCCACAGCAACTTTAGAACTGTATTGTCTCATAAGTGCATTTTTGATGATGATTTTAACTCGCATATTCTTTCGCGTAAATTAGTCTGATCTCTTAAAGGGTTATTTTCATTTTTAAATTAAATGGAGCTTTGGAAAGAACTTTACATAAGAATTGAAGACAAACGCATTGACGACCTAAATGTGAAAATGACAAATGAATGTGATTTGGAAGCAGACATGCTTTATTGTAATAAGTGGGCCAGGTACCACAGGAGAGCACAATATGTGTCCTTTCTAAATCTCAATAATGAAAAAAGGTTCTGTTTTGAAGTTTCAACCAAAGAAAGTATCCTTCAGAGTAGGTAAAAATAGTTTTTTTTGTTTTCTTGTTTTTTAAATTTGGGGTAATACAACTGAATTTGTGCTGAAAATATGCAATTTTCCTCAACAGAGCAAGTCATCGACTAGAGTAACGTTAAAAAGATGGATATCAGTGGTTAGACTATTCTTATTTTACTGTTTTAGAGGAATATTTTAATTTTGGAGTGTTATTTCCAATATTTCACAATATCAGATCATCTCACTTACTGATATCACAGTCAGTAATAAGTATCAGTATCTAAATGCCTTTTAATCACATTGTCTAATCGACAGAAAGCTGATGATTTAGATATAAGGATAATTCATTTCCATGGTATTTGTAATTATCTTACTTCAGCAGTTGGCAGTGAGGGTAGGATTTAATTGGAGGCTTAAGTAGTTACAAGTGAATGTATTGTCTTCCCATTGTTTTATTTGTGGAGGCACTAAGGTTTATTTGTGCATCTGTCATGTCACATAAGCTCTTTGGTGACGTCTTAAATCTAGAAGGTCCTTACATTTCCTCTCCGAACACTCAAACGCATGCTTTACACTGCCCACTGCTTTTCCAAACCAAAAAAAAAAGATAACATCTCTTAAATGTTGCCACCACCCACTGCATTTTAAAAAAAAAAAGTGCCCTGTTTAATTTCTCTCATAACTTATCCTAGAATCAAACAAATTTATTTTCTTTAAACCTTGGTAAATGCCAAGTGCTTTAGCCAAAAGTTCTTCATGCAATTTACAGGGAAATTTATTCATATCTTGTTTGGCAAGTGACATTAAATGCCAGTAAAAAAACATGAGGGAGACAGAAAAACAGCTAATCAATAAATGTGCTTTAATGAAAACACAGAAATTCTGGAGTCCCTGAAATGACTCTTGGTAACACGTCCACCCTCAGTTTCTACTGATCCCTGTTGGATGACTGGAGATAGGACTGAAAATACCAAAACAGACAGGACAGCACTCCAAAAAAAAGGCAATAAAATAAACAGAGCATCTACAGGTATGAACAAGTTCTAGTTAAGACTCTTTAAGACCTATTTAATATCACTTTAAGAGGTTCAAGGTGTAAGATCTATTTGTATAAACTGAATATCATAACCATGTCCATTTTTTTTCCATAATCAACTGAAAATGCATGTAGTCCATAATGTGCATCCTCTTTTTTTTCCCATTTATGTGAGATGGCATTCAGTATTAACCCTATAAAACCATTTGCATCATATTTGCTACACCAGGTTCTGAGACCTTCGAAAAAAATTAATACATTCTTTAAAAAGTTATTGTATATGACCCCATATGTGGTTTCTGCCCCTTGATGGATTATCATCCCACTCAGCCAATGGAAAGGCTTTTTTTTTTTTTTTTT
>JAPTGZ010000013.1:2133939-2144312 GCA_029814645.1 Fowleria isostigma
TTGGTAAATATTTAAACTTTTTCAGAAGGCTCATAGGAGATAAACTGAGTCTTACTGTTGACACTTTAGAGACATTTAGAGATTACTGAGTACACAGACTACACTGTAAACCCAGATTTTACACAAACTGTTTAGTAGTGATTACTTATTCTTTTGTGTTTTGTATAAACTGTGTCATTGCTAAAATATATAAGCTGATTGTACTATTTTTCAGCATATTGCAGTGTAATTATCATGATTAGCAGAAATAACTGAATGTGTTACATTTCTGTCAGAGGGGGGTGAAGCCCATTTCAAAAATCACTGGTACCTGGAGTCACACCCACCCATTTGTATAGACACATTGACTCAAGATGTTTCAAAATGGATTCCAGAACACTGATTACACCTTCAACCTCATTGGTGGAAGAGTTGAAACACACCTGTGGAGCCTGAATGATCTGAGAAACGTAAAGTAAGGAATCATGACAGAGGGTAAGGGTTGAGAATCTGTAAGGATCAAGATCAGGGTTACAGGTTCTCTTTAAACACTTCCTGGTGGTTTTGTAGTGTATGGAACACAGAAAGTCTTAGCAGGCTGGGGAGCCTGGAAAGCTCAGAGAGGCAGTGGAAACATGGCTGACCTATGACCTTTAGTAGCTCAAAGGGACTTTTAGTAGCTGGTCCTATTTGCCCCTAAATCAAACTTAGAAATGCTACGTTAGTCCCACTAAGATAAGTGTGTTATATGAACTTAACACAGAGTAAATTTCACATGCAATGAAGAAATCTCATTATTTATGATAACAAAAGAATTTAAGTAGTAATAAATGTAATATATGTATGTGTGTAAGATAAGTATTTCAAACAACTTGTGGGTATAAAGACAACTATTTAACTGAACTAATAATTTTTAGTAAATATTAATGGTAGCCTGTGTCAGTGCAGCTAAAAATGTTTTGTTTCAGCATGTGTAAAAACTAAAAAAGTATAGGGCAACAGGTTTTCACATAAATTTCTAGTAAACTTAATTAATTTGGGTTTACAGTGTATGACATGAGTATTTTCAAGAGCCTATGGCATTAGCTGTAGTGAGAGTTTATTCTCCACTCTGAAGATCAGTGTGAATGTGTGAAAACTCACACAAAGCCAGTATCATTCAAAGTTTTATACAGAGAAATTGTAGATCAGTCAAGAAAAATGATCTCAACTACTGTGGCGGTTATGAATGAAGTACTTTCTGTCACTATGTCAGACATGCAGTTATTTTTTTATGAAAAGCTACGCTTATGTAGCCTGTCCAGCCATCCTGTTTCCTCAGTGTATTGAATACTGAGAAAATGGTTTGGAATTGCTCCACTCACTGTGGATTATGCCCAAACCATTTTATTCAACACCTGCCCCGGCGGGTGTTTCACAATAAATCATTTGCACCAACTTCTTTTAGTTGGGAGTCAAAGTCAGTTCCAAGTCTGGTAAAGGTTCATACTGTCTTCAAAATTAACTATTGTAGGTAATTCATTGATCAGACCGGCTCCTGAGCAGCCTATAAGAGACATCACTGTAACGTCATGTGACGCTACCCCTGTCTAATAAATGTATTACCTACAATAATCGGTTCCAAGTCTGCAAATCTTTTTACAACTGTTGTCAGTTATTTGTTTCAAAACCACGATTTGAATTACAGATTACACCCTGTATTCTTGAAATTCTCTAAAAAAGGCGTCTGTCTTATCTGTGATTCATTGACTTTGCGCCTGTTAGTCCCGCCTTCATATTTGGATTCAAGCTCCACAATTCCAGATCACGTTCTCAGTGCTGAATACGCTGAGAAAACAGGATGGCTGGCCGGGCTACTGCTTATGTGTCTGAACACACAATAAACTGTGATAACCAAAATACATTTCGTAACCTAACGTTTGTTTTGGATCCACTATATTTACAAAAGTTCTACATGTTTTTATTCAAAACTTTTCTATACTTAGAATCTCTTTTTCTCACAGTCAACGCTTCTTTTCAGTCTGGAAAAACTTCTTCTGGAAAAACCACTAACAGCATCAATGCCACTCATGACATCTAAGTATGTGCCATGTTTCTGTCAAAAGCGAGACATTTCTTCTCATTCACTGAGCTCTTGTAGCCACTGAAGATCAACAACCACATCTGATTCCAAAAACTGTAGCTCACACACGTCATTGTGTTGCTGATGTCATTGTGACATCACAGTAGGTAGGGATCAAGTTGTACAGAAATTTCCACAGCATGTATTGTAAAGCAATTGCTGATGATTGTATGAGCAAAAGTGTCGCTTATCTGAAATATCCTCTCGTCAAGTCTTTATTCAGGCCCACTGTAACTACCTTTCCCCCTTGGTGAGAAAGTGTACCATAGAGTGGCATAACAGGGTAGTCTGGGATAAATTAGGAGTCTGCATACAAAGCTATTGTGTAAGAATTCCCAGATGAAAATATAGATATAAAAAGGCTCATAATAGGTCGTCGTTAAGAGCAACACAATACCCATTAATGCAGCTGCTTCAGATAATATTAATAAAACATAGGCTGATGGTAACAAAAGCAGAAACAGAAAAACATGGTAAACCAAACAGGAAGTTGGGGATTAAAATGCACAGCATGATGATTACTGCCGTGTTATATATTTGTGTATATGTATGAGTGTAGTGTAGGCCGGTGTGTGCTGATGTCTGGAGAGGGGTGTCAGTCAGTGCTGGTGAGACAGCAGTGACAGGAAATGGTGTTACATGAAGCTAATTATAGATTCTTACCAACATGCTGGCAGTGTCAGGGCCAGCTTTTCTGAGTCAGACCCAAGGGGAATAGAGTTTGGAGAAGCTGTGAGCCATTTCTTCATCCAATCCCCGCGTGTGGCAGCAGATGGGGCTCCACTGCCTGGTGACAGATGAAAGACACAAAAACATGACACTGCTAAACAACCTGTGGACAATCCTGGTAACCAAAACCCTGGGGAGACTGTTGAGACTTCTCAGAGTTCAGTTCCTCCCTTAATGAGGAAGAAGCCTTGGTTTTCTATGCCTGAATGACAGCTTAGGAGGGGATTTCTAACTTTAACAGTACTCTCCACCATACAGCAAGATCTGTGTATTCATCTGTATTTACTACCTTATTTTTAACCTTTGTTTTTTCCATTGAGAGGATATATTCTGCTTAAAGGTATGGTGTTTCTGCTTCATTCTGATTCTTCGGTGCTTGGAGAAGTAGGGACTGTTTGATGGTTATAGAGACCATCCTTCACAACTTATGAACATATGAACCCGGGGTCAAACCCAACATGTTGGAAGGGATCCAGTTTTCTGAAGTGTCTCTTACAGAGAAGCTGTACGAGCTCCTAGGATGTTTTTCCTGTCTCTTGATCCTGTATTCCCACCTTCCCATGGAGAGGACTGAGTAACAACAGAATTCCCCAGCAGGGACCACTAAAGCTTCTAATTTGTTAACTAATCCTTCTTCCCTCCAATTAAGAAACAGTGTGATTGTGTTTTATGGTGAACACTTCACTCTAGATGACCAAAAATGCGGCATTGAATGCAAAGTAATATATTCCACTAAACTACACAGAGTGAGACATTTATTTGATTAATGCATTATAATGCATTAATCCACATACCACTGTGGAGAAACTCTAAATATACTGAGACAAAAGTAATGTGATGTCTTGCAAAAATGTAACAGGGGGTGTATACTGGACCCAAATGCAAACAGACAACTTGGATAACTGTTGAAGTGTTTATTTAAAAAAATATTCAGGTGGTTATGGGGAAATAGGCAGGTGAAGAGACTGGGACAGGAGCAAGGATGAGGGCAGAAGATTAGGTGGGGAACTCAGGGACAGGGGCATGGAGACTGAGGTAAGACGGGGAAAACAGATGGGATTACTGGGGAACAGGTGAGGAGGAGTCCAGGGGAAAAGACGGGTGTAAATCCAGGCTGGTAAGAGGCAAAGTCCAAAAGGAACACAGGAGTAGATCTGGGCAGGCAGGATACTGAGTCCAAAGGCAAACAGTTATGGTGGGTTCCGAAAAGACAGAGTGAATCCGGGGGAAGCAGGCGAAGGTACAGAAAAGCAGAATCCAAACAGAGACACAAAGTGACGAACTGACATAGAGCACGAGAAACACCAGGGTTTAAATACACATAAGGAGAGGGAGACAATGAGGCAAAGGTGCAACACATTAGAACAGGGAGGGTAATCACACAGGTGGGAAGATGGGGAACAGAAAGTAACGACGGCAGAAGCGACACAGGAGGATGACTAACAAAATAAAACAGGAAGACAAGACAGACACAGAGAGAGAGAGAGAGGACAGACAGGTAGTGACAGAAAAGGAAAACTGACTGAAGCTGTGACAAAAAAACAACAAAGGTAATTTTTACCTGTCATTTACCATAGCAACAATTTAGAGTGAAAAACAGGAAGCAAAAATAAAATATATATAAATAAATTTTAAAAAAATATTTACATCTTGAAGTGATGTGCATTTTGTTTTCACTTAGTTTCTGAATTTTGTTGCCCTGCAATTGGTCTTACTAACCCCAATTCCAATAAAGTTGGGAAATTGTGTAAAATATAAATAAATATAATACAAAGATTTTCAAGTCATTTTCAACCTAGATTCAACTGGATACACTACAAAGACAAGATATCTATTAATAAACTTTGTTTTTTGCAAATATTCACTCATTTTGAATTTGATGGCTCACTCCTGCAAAAACAAGAGATCTGAAGATCAGAGACTTTTGCACAGTTCTGTATATATTCAAAACTGTTTGAGGTGAATACCACTGGATTTATGGCATTAATGATCTGTGATATGTATATTCACGTTTTTATTATTTAAAGCTTTATTTATTTATTGCCTGCCACATTTCTATATCCCATCTATTGTACCAATCTAGTAAAGCATATCACCAGAGCAAATAGTCGTATTTCATATAACTATATTAGATTGAATATCCCTGATGCAAAATTGTTCCAATATCCCACACCTAAGCATTACTACACATCCACAAAACATTTGTGATCATTTTTGTGAAGTTGGAGTGCTTGATGTATAAAGTAGGTGTTGACATGCTGTTGAAATCCAGAGTCCATATGCAAAGAGCATATATATTTGCCACAAGGTCAGGACAAACAGATGGTTCACAGTGTGAACTGGAAAGAGCTTCTGCATAAAAATCTGCTGTCAGCCTCATCTCCCTAAAGCTAAATCAAGGTGGTCTTGAAAAGATGTAACACATCATTTACTGTGAGGCAGTGTGGTCAACGTAGTCCCTCCCACAAAAGGCAGTCGTCGATAACCTGCACCCTCCAGTCTCCATGATTGTCATGACTTTGCAACAAACGAGACGTCCCTGCCTGTAATTTAATTAACTTCCATCTTTATTGGCTTAATTGTTTGTGACAAGACGCTCTCAGAGACATGGACTAGGAGGGTGACGGGCTAAATGATATGGCGATGAGTAATTAATGTGTTTCTTAATTGGACTGGAAGCTGTTGGGTTATATGTGGATCACTGGTGTTCACTTAAATTCAACAAAGTCATCTCTAAATAAGTGGATCGGAGTGGAGATTCTTGTGTCACTGCTTATATAAGACAAAAGACTGCTGTGTTTAAATGGTATTTTTTATGATGCAATGCCATTGTTGCCATTCTATATGGAAAAAACAGAGACGGGGTTATAATTTGGTTTTAAAGATATGTTTATTCTGTCACAGCCCACATACCTGAGCGTCAGCGATGTATTTCATGTACTAAGACACAGAACTGCAGCAACTGGCTTGTTTGTGATAACCCAAGGGAACCGTGAGCATTGAAAAGATACAGCAACCAAAGTCAATTCTAATGTCCTCTTTTAATTAAAGCTCCTTGCACATTGGGAAGGCTTTGAAAAATGCAAAATATTTAATAATATTTTATCCTCAGTGAATGGAAGACCATTTTTAAAAAAGGAACTAACCCAACATACTTACTAAGAACTGAAAATGCCTTTTGTTATGAAAACTGAGAGAGGACATTCATCAAATATGGAGTCTATTTAAGTGCCATGTCTTGTAACTGCCTGCTTTTAAGAGAAAATCCTGACATTTCACATAATTGAAAGAGTCTGGAAGGCATAATTGCACCTTTAAAAGTATCCATAGGGGAGTAAATTGTTGGTCAATAGTTGATTTTATTTAAAAGGCACAATTAAACTAAAATTACACTCATGTATATTCAAATTGAAAGCCACTTTAATGTTCAAAACTAGTCACTGGAAAAAAAATACTGCATGTTTGAATGCATCAATGACATTACATATTGTAACACCATGAGAGGTTTCTTCAAGCAGGTAAGTGCGTAGACAGTGTGAATTAACTCAAAAAACATCCAAAAATCCAATTTCAACATAAAATGAGGTTTTATTTTACAAAAATTGTAATTCAGATCTTGGTTTACATTAAAAAAAAAGGTGACTTTGAATCAACTTAAATTTTCCACACAAGTTCCTTGTTCTCAAAACATTCAACCCAGTTCAACATAAGAGTCTTTTATAGTCCAACAAAATCAACATGGTGGTGTGGTTCGGGTTCCAGTTCTCAGTCCTCTGTCCTATTCTCCAGTCATGTGCTTTCTCTGTCTCCAGACCATTTCCACCAGCCTTTTTCTTCTCCTTTAATCAGGAGTCTTAAATTTCTGCAGCTGTCCAGGTGCTGATGGCTGCTGGGCAATGTAGTGATGTCCTGGTGGCAATTTTGTCTGCTGGAAGTCCCATTTTATATACACCCATCTATGACCTGCCCCCTGGTGATGCCACAATATTTAAGATTAAGTGTGCAGTAAATTACAGTGTTTTGATACCTTGCTAAGAGTGGAAATGGACAGTATAAGCAGGTGGCAATTGTCAACAGAGTGATATTGACAAAACTTGCAATATGCAATATGGGTATATCGCATTGTGATAATGAAAATATTGCAATATTTCTCGTTGACCTAAAGAAATACCAAGAAAAATGTTGCTTAACAATGTTAAAATGAGCCAATTGTTTACATGCTGACTCAAATATTTTTAATTTAAGAAAAAATAGTGTATTACTACAATCACTGACAATTCTGTGGTAGAACCCAGTAATGCTGCTACCATAGACCTTCAGACTCAAACACAGTCAAATATTTTGTCATTTTATGTGGAAATAACATGAATGTATTTCATAATAGCTTATAGTACCACCATGTAAGAGCTTTAACTAAACAATATTCCATGTGTTGCCTGGTTTGGTAAATACTGCATATAAAAGTACAATCTTTAAATATAAGTGTTCAGGCCTTGGCCAAAGTTGTGTTCTGAAAATATTCACATCTTTTCAACATTAATAACATGTAAATTACATTCAACCAGCAACAGTAGAATTACTTCAGTTTTTATACCAGAAAAACTAGCATGTTAGAGTGGTTGAGAAAACCACTCTGGTACCCCGTGGTGAGTAAAACAAAAAGATAATGAAAAAAAAAGAAAGAAAATAAACTAGAGTACATCTTTGCAATATAAATATCGCAAACCCTGTTATCGCAATATTTTTTGGATATGTTGTGCAGCCCTCCTTTGGAGTGGATAAAATGGAAAAAATTTATGCTTTCAGTTATATAAGAGTAGTTACAATCACCACAGAAATTCCTCCTGAGGCCAACAGTTGAAAAACATCAAGGACACAGCGGCACAAAAGTATGATGGTTGGATTTTCCTTTAACCTGCAGGGTGGACCATCGTCATGGCAGACTTTTACACTCACCAGGTGCTGACTCACACTGACCAGGATTTACGATCACGTCAAACAGCACGGTGACGGGGCATTGAGAAAGAACAAAAGAAATTCCTTACTATTAGAGGATACGTCATGTGAGTATTGTTAGATACCGACGGCGTTTCAAAAAATCTAACTGATGTCTCTTCAGTGTAATACAACAGAAGATTTTAACTCGGCACCGATTGCAGCTAATACCCACAGGCAGGGGATTGCAATGACATTTGCTTCTGTCTTCTATGAATAGATACTGTCCGGTCTTTTAATATGACACTGGTTCTTTCTTCTTAGGTGTAATAAGACAACAGACAGGACTTAAGGATAACAAGGCAGACCAGCAGAAGAAACCTGAGATAACGAGGCTGCTGACAGACAGCTAAGGTATGAGGCGGTGGGGAACTAGGAGCTCCCCTCTCATTACCAGCCTCTCACCCTCCAGTTCCAAAGCTAACGGTGTTGCTTCCATGTCGAGAATATGCCGACGTATGAGCCGAGACATCTTCTCAACAATGCCAGGAGCTTGTTTTGCCGTTTTGATGACGAGCTTCGATTAAATGAACCTGACAACAAGACTTTTTAGGATCAAATACTGTGGACGTACATAATGTGCTTGGTTATCTCACTTCAGTACACATCATGTACTCCAGCTAGACATGAGAGAAAAACAAAGTGTGCACGATTTATATTCTTTACTCATTGCACCATTTCTGCCAATAAATCATATTTTATTCAACTAGAATATTTTACTCGGTATCGTGGACACATTGTTACCGTGTGGGAGTGAGTACCAAGAGATAGGACAAAAATTGTGCTGCAAATTTTTTACCTCTTCATTCCCACAATAGCTATAAGCTTTCTAACTTTTTGAAGGACAACATCTTATTGAGTTGATATTCTTATGCTCCATAAAAAGATGATCCACAATCTTAAGGCAAAAAAATCTGAACAGGTTGTAGGTTAGAGGGGAAATAATATTAATAGAAAACAATTAGTGTTTGTGAATGTGGTTTTTTTTGTACACTATAGTACACTTTCTCTGGATCAAATTTGCTGAACTTTTATAATAGTTTTGGTTTCTGTGAGTTTAGTTTCACGTTTTTAATCAAATACAATTAGTTTTTAATTGATTTGTTGTATGCTTTTATTTAAAGTGTTTCTACTTCAGTGCCATGAGGTTAATAAATTAGCTGACAGAAGTTATTACAAATCTTTCATCCTCAGTTGTTTTTGTCGTTTGGTTTTGTTCATTCAATTTAATTTCAATTTTTTTTTTTTTTTTTTTATTGATAATTTGGCTAGCTGTAATTTCAGTTTAGCTTGGGTTCATTTGGGTATTTCAAAGATAATAGTTTGAGTGCTTTAATTTATATAAACTATAAAGGAAGGGTGAAATAATGCCTGAAATAAGTAACATCTTTAAAACCATGTTATACATCAGGATTGTATGTGCAATTCTCTCCGGTTCAATGCTATGCTATTCATTATAGTTTTTAGTTAGTTGTGAATTGGAATTTTTTAAAATTAACTTTTACTTACTTTTTCCTCTGCTGCCTTTAGTTTCAGCCTCATTTAATGGTAACAAAGCCTAAAGTGATGCTAAATCCTTAACTGCTCAAAAAGACATTACAATTTGGAGATATTGCGATTTTCTTCTTCTTTTTTGGTGATTTTCTACATTTTTGGCGATATTCTTCTTTATTTTTGGTTATTTTCTTCTGCATTTTCAATGATTTTCCTTCCTTGTTTTCAGTAATTTTCCCCCTTGTTTTCCGTGATTTTCTTCTTTGTTTTTGGGGATTTTCTTCGTTGTTTTTGGTCATTTTCTTTGTTTTTGGTGATTTTCTTCGTCATTTTCAGTAATTTTCCTCATCGTTTTCAGTGACTTTCTCTTGTTCATTACTCATTTGTCAATGTTGTTACTAGCAACTCACTCCATGTGTGGGGGCGCAAATTGAACGACTACGATTGGTGGACAGCTGTGCACAGTGTGTGTCAGGTACCCTTAAAACTAGACGAAACAAGTTGAGTTCGTTTCCCTCCTACATTGCAGGATCTGCGATGTGATATTTTGCGCACATGTACATTGCGATGGCGATGCTCAAACGAAATATTGTGCACCTAATATGGGGTGTAATCTGTAATTCAGTCCTTTTTTTAAAAATCAAGTAAACAAAGATTATTGGACTCAGAACTGACTTTGATTCGCAACAAAAGAAGTTGGTGTGTATGACGCATTATGAAACACCTGCCCCCAATACTTGTGACTGGTCGGTATAGAACAGATAGTGCAGACAGTCAGTTTTCTCAGTACTGAATACCTGAAAAAACTGGATGGTATGCCAGGCTAGCATGCGACAGGAGGGAAGTGGATTGAATTAGAAGCACACAAAGAAATAACTAGTACAATTCACAGAGAAACAGCCTTCATGCTACTGGACAAGATCTCCACTTCACTACCATTTTCCACCATTGAATATACACATTAATATTCAAGAAACAAGTATTATCTGCCTTATTTATTCTAAGTGGAGAGGCTGCCAATAACAAAATGGTCTGTGTGTGTGTGTGTGTGTGT
>JAPTGZ010000013.1:2149257-2164374 GCA_029814645.1 Fowleria isostigma
ACACACACACACACACACACACACACACACACACACACACACACACACACACACACACACACACACACACATATACAAATAGTCTTAGATTTCATGATTGTAGTGTATGGCTTTAAGTCATGTCCACCACCCCAACAAAGGTGTGATGTGTGCATTGTATATATATATATATATGTGTCTGTGTGTGCCATTTGTGAGAGTGAGTGCCGTAAAGGAATGTGTCTCTGACATGGGTAAGTGTACATGACATGGGTAAGTGTACATGACATGGGTAAGTGTATGTACTAGCTGCAGATATCAATAAAGTGTGCCTGTTGACTCACAGCAGTGGTTCGCTGGTTTTGTAAATGTAACAGTGATCCGAGTTGTGGATAAAAGCCACATATGGAGAGAAAAAGATGTTTTGCCAAAGACTTGTAGCACTGAAGACAGCACATAAAATGCACGGCTGTCAAGGGACTATTTTCCATTTCAAAATTAGTAATTAATGTTGTCAGATAAATGGCACAAAATTTTCCTCTGAAATGAAACTGACTTGGTGGCATTTCCACAGAAGAGCAGGTAAGTCATTCTTGCACCAAATACTGTGACAAATAGCTGTGCATTTATAGAAAAACATATCTATAAAAATTAGACTAAAACAATCTAGCAACGGTACAATCTAACAACTCATTCACTATATTCATTCCATACTGGTCATGAATCCTCAACTGTCTCCAGGAAATGATGCTTTTAAAGGAGGCGGCCAGGGTTCAGGTGGTGAATTACTAGACTGGTGGACTTTGTGACTTCACCTCATTCATTCCCATTGTTAAATTAGATAAGGACAAGAACGGAATGAATAAACCAAATGGCAAACACACCTTCTTTGGAAAGGAACTCATATTTTTGAGTGAAAATTAAAAACACAAATTTCCACTATGCTCCAGCTGTGACAGCTTCAATTATCTACCAGCAGTAAGACTGGTTTTTGTACAAAGCACTGGTTTGTTATTCATAGCAATGGCCTGTAGGTGACAGAAATAATTGAATTAGAATGCTGTCCAATCAAACAACATGTTCAGTTTGAGAATTCAACCAAACGGTTTCATAGACAAATAGTGATCCATTGTTGTTTGTACATACATTTGTCATATAAGGAGACAATAACACAGAGATATATAATTAAAACAAGTGAAATTTTCATTTCAATGTGACATTTACAACTCCTGGCTATACTAATGAACTGTAACTAACGGAAATAGTGTGTGTTCATGTGTTTCAGCCACCAACTGTTTGACAATTCACAATCTCACGATAACCTAATGCCCTAGGATAAAACAAACAGCCTAACAAATTGACTGTCAGATCTGTGAGGACATCTGTTGCACTTTTTAGGTATTAGATAGGCCTATTGTGACTGTGGATTGAAATTAATTACCTCAATATACAGTGTGGTTTTGAATATTTACAAAAGGTTGTGATGGATAACATGGATCATGGCTGCATACGAGATCCAGTATGTGCCCACGTGAACTGAAGAGAAACTGCACCGTTAAGCCCTTAGTTTTGTCTCATCATCACAAGCGTCTCATCTGAAGTGGCCTCAAGTCACATTGCCTATGCATGACATTAAAGTGCTGTTTTATGTAGAGGAAAGGTGGAGATACTTGTAAAGAGACAGGTCTTCCCCTCAGCATCATCAATATCACAGATGTGTCCTTCGGTGGCACATTATTATTAAGCAGCAGGAAAAGTGGAAGTCATGGCAACATCATCAAATACTGCACTCTTTACTTTGAATTAGGATGCAAATGATCAATTAATTCATTAATCATTACTTTGAATGACCTTGTCAACAACTGACTGACAAGCGGCAATTTTCCTGAGAACCTGAATTTCTCTTTCAATAGGGTCGATAAGAATAAAAGCTAAATATTGTTTTTATACTTCATGAAAAAGCATGCCATATTCCTTAATGTCTGATTTATTGTACCATTAGCAATACAATCCAGGCAATGACATTTATGGAGTATAATAACTACATAAATTCTGCAAAGAAATTACATCAAATAAATGGATCTTGAAGAGGGCTCGTTTAGAAGAAACAGGCCTTTCTGACTTTGCATCTCTACCTGACACCATGGAGCGAGATTTCAGCACGGAGGAGGTTCATGTACACGGGGTTGGGGAGAGGAGTCTGGGGCAGAAGGTGGTGATGTGCTGTAACTACCTCATCAGGCGGATCTCGAAAGTGAAACATCAGGCTTTGGACTTCCAATTCCCGGCTTCTCTGCCTCTGTTACACAGTGGACCTTACCTTAAATTTACACACCTTCTAATCTGTATCCACTGGGCCCCCCACAAATGTGGGCTGGTCTGTGTTTGGCTCCGCCCCTAAAGCCATTCTAACCTACCAAAGTCACAATCTGGTTCAATGACCAGCTGTCCTGGCCACCTCATTGCAGCGTGGCAATTATTTGACAATCACTGGAATTTAATTGAGCAAATTCTTAAAGACAATTAATTGGAGGTTGATTAATTGCTTACATCTCTACTTTGAATCAGCCTACAGTGCTCATATCATCTTTATCTTCTAAAACATTTTAATGTTTTGCATGTTTTTCTGCATCTGTTTGTGTGTCACCATTTGTCCTGGGTTTTGGTTTACAAGGATTTGATGCTATAGTCTGCAATTTACATTTAAATGAAACTGTCCAGTCATATCATGTACCAGCAAAATGCAGTTCTTTGTAATCCTTCAGAGGTGTGCTTTATAAATTAATCTATTCAGCTATTCTTAAATAAAATCCTCCACTAGATAAGACATCAGGTCTTAGGCATCATGTTTTCGATATGTCTTGTTTTAATACCCTATTGGTATATGTTTATGGTATATATATATAAGATCAGTCAAATATTCTAAGACTTGGATCTTTTTATAACACTACACAGATTTACAGACAGGCCTTAACAATACGAAATCAGCCACTGCTTCCTAAAAAAACAAGACTACAAAAACCTTAAATCAAAATTAAGTCAACATCAGCCCTCCTTATTTCCCCAAAATCAATTGCGACCCTGCAGGAAATCAGCCATAAAAACAGAGGCCACATTGGACTTTATGCAATCAATACAACTTTAGCTTTGATCATCACCCTGTCCCTAACACTTGCCTGTAATGTATTTCTCCTTGTGTGTACAAGTAAGATAATAAGTGCCATTATTCATTTATATCTGACCTATAATTTGTATCTGTCAGCCTTAGAGTGTTTTATGTTGTGTCACTACGGGTGACCTCTGTCTGAGAAGCCATGTCAGACAACCTACCTGTGTGTAGGAAACAGTATATCAGTGATTTGTGTTTTTTCATCTACGAGTAGAGGATCTAATTGGAGTGTGGACTGCATGGTCATGTAGTTGGCCAGAACAAAACACAGTAGTTGTCACTTGTACTGTTATTGAACTGTGTTTACTGTCAAAACAGTGTTGAATAAGGCGGACCCCATATTTTCATTTTGATACAGCTTTTGATCAACTTAGTGTGACCCTCTTTATCCCAACAATTTTTCAATTAAAAGCATCTAAAAATCCATAGTCCTCATCCTCATTCCATTGTGTTCAGCTTTCAAAATGAACATAGAGAAGTCTGGCTGAACATTATCTGCAGCCTTCAGGGGAAACTGGTGTAAATTAGCTACACTTGCAACATGTTTTACAATTGAATTAAATACAAATACTTGAAAATTGCTTTTTTCATTGTGATCTAATGGGTTTTAATTGCCAAACACAGAGGTGAAAATAGCTTAATTCTCAAGAGGAAACCTAATTAGCTATTTGCTGCACATTTCTCCTTTCATTTATGTCATCCAATTAGAAATAGAATAAATATAAATATTATTTAGATTCCCAAAACTTAACTCCATAATACATTAAAAGGGAAAATAATACAAAATAAATGATAACAAAAGATATTAAAATAAGTACCGTAGTATCATAGTCTTCTATCAATTTTAATTTTACACCCATGTTTCAGACATTTCAGCCATAGCATCAAAAGCATTTCTGTAAAACTACAATGTGAGGTGGAAGTACTCATGTTCTATCAGCCATGATGTTTTGCATTTGTAGAGGAACAACTACCCAGTAGCTGTTATTGTGAAAATGCATCTCCTGTGCTTGTGCCACCACTATTAACTGTAATTCTGTCATTTCTGACAGAATACAGAGCACAGAATTGAGGCTGTTATCATCATCAGAAGTACAAAAACACATTGATCCATAATAGTGTGTCACTGTGAGAATGTGGTACAGTGGTACCTTGACTTACGAATACCTCAACTTATGAGTTTTCAGAGTTATGAGCAGGTGCTGCCTCCATTTTGTTTTTTTATTTATTTTCAGATACACTGCCACAAGTTGGTACAACATCTGCCCAGCATTCCAAGTCTCAGTTGTTCAGTTCACGTGGTTACCTCACCATAGAAGCACCTCTGCCATGTTGTGTTTGTGTTTCATGCTTTTTGTGCAGTTATTTTGCCAAATTTATTTTTACTAACCATGGGTCTGACCTCTTCTCACCTCTTCCAGCCATATGGCAAAGCATTTCAGCACCTCCTCTCTGGACAGTGACTAGAGCAGGAAATAATACATATAATACCTTATATCACCATAGTCTTCAAATATAAAATTACATTTAAAAACTAATGAACTAAAATAAAATCAATTTAAATTAAATACTCATTGTTACTTTTCCAAAGCCACAGGAGTGAAAGAATCACTCTACTGAGTGACCCGGTAGGATATATATAAAAATGGGGTTGACAGGAGGAACCCAACAATTCTCTTCAAGGTGCCATAGTGAGCAGAAACATGGAGGATCCACCACCAGAATACCTACTAGCTGTCCTACAACCCTTTTCATTGTATTGGCTATTACATGGACAACATGCTGAGCTTTCATTGGTATAAGTTCTTTATAAGTTAAGTGTGAAATTGGGATGTTTTTTGGGGGCTGGAATGGATTAATGGCATTTTAGTAAATTTCAAAGGGGAAAACTGATTTGACATAAGAGCTCAGCCATGGAATGCATTGAAATCAAAAGTCAAGGTACCACTCTACATATTAAACATTAGAGGTGTAACAAAATTCCGTGGCATGAAATTTCTCTGAATAAAAAAATGACAAAGTAAATTCAAAGACTCACGCAATAAAAAAAAAGTTTAAAAAACGTTTTGAGAACATGAAGGGGAGCATTGAGACCAATGATTTTTGATTCCTTCGCCTATGGAGTAGCAATCTCACTTCATATAAAAATGGAGGAAGATGAGAATACAGTGGACACTAGAGATACAACAGTACTCAGGAAACCATTCGGTACCATTCGGTCAGCTGTGCATGGGACAATTCACTGCAGCCGTGCCTTGTACCTTTCTTTCTCTCTCTCTCTCTCTCTCTGGACATGCATGTAAGTACAGGCCAGCCCCGCCCCTCAGCATTAGACAGTGGACACAGAAGCATCTTTAGACTAAACACACAAATACGATACTGTGACACACTATTACAAGGAAATAGATCAGAAAAACAAGAATAATGTATCATTTGCAACGGCACCACAAAGAGAAGATTGTTCGACTACCTACGAAGACAAAAGTTTTCATGGCATTGTCATTTCTGGTTGAGAAAAATGATTAAAAAAATAAGAATCAGTGAGATTGGTAAATTAAAATGTGTGTTCATTCTTTATAATATGTACAGCAAAACACCCACAGTCACATTGTCCAACTTTTGCAGTCAAATTGTTTTTCATCAAATTTGTTATCTTCATCAAGTGATTTTCTTTACTACTGTTCCGCACTGTGAGTATTTTGTATCGTTTCCTAAGTTGACTATTTCGTTACACCCCTATAAAACATGCATCGTGTTTATGAAATGTGCTTTTGTGTCTTGGTCTAAACTTACAAGTGTCTATATATATATATGTACACACTTTTTTTTTTCCCCTTCAATGATAATACTTTCTATTTCCTTGTGAGGTTTCATGGGCACACTATGACAAGTTCAAATTACTTATATTAAATGAATTGATGAATTAAAGAAAGCATTGATATTAAAACTGACTTGGAATGAACACAGCATATTTCTTGTTCATTCAATTTAATTTAATTTTTTAAGCCTCAAAAAATTCTCACATTCAGACTTCAACACATTCCAGAGGCAGTTGAGACAAGGGTAATTTTAGGGCTAGTAATACACTGAAGTAAGCAAATACCATTTTGAACTTGGCAAGATGGATCTAATCTCCTGGGGCTTTAGTGTCACTGATCAGATTTTTACAACTCGGAAGCAGATAGTTGGTGAAGACGTCTGCCCATCAACTACTTTTTTGGCTGGGTTGGAAGAAGTAGCAGCCTATTTGTCTGGCAAATCTTTTGATTGAAGATGCAGAGAATCTTTATCTTCTGATTGGCCTGATAACAGGTTTCCTGATGATGGGAGCTATCGGTTACCTGACATCGCAGAATTGGAAAAGTGCTGGTGGCACTCTCCGACTCCAACAAAAATCTGGCTATAAAGGTGAACGGTCTAAGTTAAGTTGTGAGCACCATGACTTTTTTGCAAGGAGAGACTGATTGTAAGTTAAACACGATCATTGAACTTGCTCGAAAGTAGGGTACATCTAGGAAAATGCTACAACTTGCTGGCAGCGAAGGGTTAAATTACCGGATCTACAATTGCTGTTCCCGACTCAAGGTCACAGTGCCTCCATGTGTTATCTAAATTCAGCTCTCACCGACGCTGGAATTCAAAACAACTCGGCTTGCTCCTGCTATCTAAGAAAAACATTGTACGACTCATCATGCTATCCCAATGTGTTGTCCCTCCCAGAACAAGAAATCTGGGAGCTGAATTGCCCAGCGCCCCCTGGCGGCAGGGGCGACCTTCCTGGATTCTGTTGCGGGACTTTGTCTCCCCCTACTGGCCCTATCCCCAAATTCAAACTGTCATGTGTCTCATTTGTCATGTTTCTTCTCTTGTGTTGTCACATCTGCTCCATGCAAAATGATGTTGTTTTTTATGTTTTTTATGTTGTTTTTTCACCATATATTTCTGCATTTTAATGTGCAGGTTTCTACGCGTCTTTTTTTGGCATCTATCCCTATGTGTTTTACCTCTACTATCTATATCTTGATCTCGATAATGGGCAATATGTCATCTCGTCTTCTCCTTATGTTTGTGCGTATTTGTTCCCGGTGAAATACTGCTACAATTTCGTTGCTCTGAAATATGTGCAATGACAATAAAGACTATTCAGATTCTGATTTTGTGATGTAAACCGGTGACTCACATCCAGGAAAGTTCTAGTACCTAAGGTGTAAAGTTGGGCTCAAGGTTGACAGTTTGCCGACACATACACCCTCTTTGGTACGTAATTTAATTAAAAGACTCAAGGATTCAAAAAAACATCTCAGTGCCAAAGCACAGCAGCTGTGATATCTAATCCCTCAAACAATACCGCACCACACTACAACATCACATCATTCATCTATAGCTGATAGAACCACATGGGCTCAGGATTACTGTGGCAAAGCTTGACAATATAATGTTACAGCCACAAACGCCAGTTTAAACAAAAAAAACCCGAATGTTAACTGTGTCCAGAAGCACCATTGACTGCACCAGCCTCAGAGGCACCCTTCAATGGAAATCAATGTGCACAAACCAACCAGTATCCCAGATCTTTTATGAAACAAATGGATACAGTGGCTCTGAATCAAAGATGCAAAAGCTGCTAAAGTGTCATTTGTGGCTGAAACACATATTGCAGTGCCACAGTGATCCTGATCCATGTGGTCCTGTCAGCTACAGATGAATGATGGCTGGTAATGTGGACTCAGGATGTTCAGCATTCTGATCTGCACCAGAAGGGCTGAAATATCAAAACCTCTTTCCTTGAGGAACATTGATTTTAACAACATGGACATCATTTTCACATTCATTTTATTAAACTAGATGTTCTCGTTCAACATTTGCTCACGAAAAACTTGGCATTTCCTGAAAGCACCTGTTCCCATCAGAGTTAATTATTTTATCTTAATAATTAGCTTTAATCACACCTGGTCAAACTTAGTCTTCAATGTGCTGTAGCCGGAATGTGAAGAAGTGATTTATATTTAGAAATTAAATGAACAAGAAACAGAACATGAATGAGCTGTGTTCATACTGTTCCTTACATTGGGCCTCATTCACTAACATGAGCGTGGAAAAGTTCTTAATTTTTACACAAAATAAGTGCGCTGGCACAACAATCACCGTGGGATCCATGACTCCCGCACACTAGCCAATTTTGTTCGCATCCTTCTAGATTGACAGGTGTGCACTCGCAATTTGTGATTAGCATTCTACCACACCCCAATTTCACCACATAAGGAGAATATTTTGAATATTTTCACTTGCCTCCTGAATGAAGGAAGCGGTTACATGAGGAAGGAGACAAGTCGTAAATTCAGTTTTGCGTCCTCTTGCGCGTAGTTTTTTGGCTCCACGCCAGGTCTTACAGGACTGATATGGGTTATTGCAAGATTTTGGAGGGCACAACATGGACCAGGATGATCTGTCAAACTGTCACAAATTTGGTTTTCAAAAATGCACGCTACACACACTTCCACAGCACAGCTGTATGCACCGCATCACTCCCCACACAGTGCATCTGTTTTCCCTGTACAAAGTAGTTTACCACCAGCTGTATCCAAACACTTCCAACGGACCTTAAACACCCAAAAGTGCACTTCAAAAGTGTGCATATGTGGGCATGTATGTTATTATAACGCACCTCTAAAGGGTTTTCAGGGTTTGTGTATGGCATCATCACCCATGTTTTCACTAAACAGAATATTTAAGCTTTAACAGAGTAGAGACTTACTAAAATTCTAACTAAAAACAATTGACATGAAAGACTAGAACAAAAGATGCTGACTAACAAGCCATCAACTTCTCACAGCCCTGCCTCCACACATTCCAATTGGACTGTTTTACAAAACAAATATATATTTCTTTGTTCAATAGGATTGTTGTCATCATTTAATATTTTAATTGTCAAACTGATGAGGGCGAGAGCGTGTCCATTTCATGGTTGTTTAATATATTTGGTCAATATATTAGTAAATTAATGATTTAAAAGATGTTAATTAAATCTCCTTTTAATGAATGTGGTTTCATATGCTCTGCATGTACTTAAAAGGTATGTGTTTATATTTTCTAAGTCAGCTCAACCTTTCTCATTTGTTTGGACATGGTCTGAAGCAGTTCTAAATTTGTTTGCAGATTAAGAACAAATTTGGGTTATAAAATATTGATGAATCCTAGATTTGTGTGTCAAACGATCATACACAGAGTATAAGCACAGATTTATGACTATGCACTGTTTGTGAATGAGGCCCAATGTCTGTTTATTTGGCCTTGTAACTTGAAGCACATTGAGTCTATGCTCAACTGTATTACATTTTTTGTATGAACTTCACTTGACATTCAGAATAAAGCATATTAAAACCACAAGAACTCAACATCTGACAACTGAATCATGGATAAATTTAACAACACAGTCACTGACAAGATGAAGAATAAACTGAAATGACAATAAGAGAAAACTATTTTTGATTAATGTAACTTGGACAACCTACTCACTGTCCAGACTTTTTTTTTGACTGTTATTATAATGTTGACTATGAAATTACTGCTGTCATATATATTTAAGCATTTAAGCATGTAGTTTATGGAAACATCAAAACCTTCTGTGATACATCATGTTAACTATAATGTCAAATATAATTCCATGCACCCCCTTCATTATCTTATTACTGTATTGTAATTTATTGATAGTACACTGGTTATGTATTTAAATGCATTAATACTAATGCAGCTCATCCTGATTCTCTGTTTGTCTGTGCGATTTTTAAGTCCTTTTTAAAACAGGCTCAATCTCATCTTTATCCTGCTAAACTTATATCTGCCTGATGGTAATGAACTGCATATCTGTGCTGCCACCCTCCTTTGTCATGCCAAAGGTATAGATCTGTTCTTTATCTTTCACGTTCTTGAAATAAATTGCTCTGCGCCAGTAAAAGACAAGCAATTCAGCTTCTGCAGAGATTGTTTGTGTTTGTCTGGACTGTTTTTTTTTTTTTTTTAGTGGTTTTGTTTGGCAGAGATCTTTGTGACTTGTCTTGAACAGCTGGAAATTCATTTCCCCCTTACAAAGTTAAACATGCAAAGTGTTTGTTTCTATAATTCATGTTGTGTTTGCTGTAACAAACGTGTACACACAGATAACCAAACAGAGCTTTTCCTTAGCTTGAGGAGGCGACTTCATTCATTTTTCATCAATTGTGACTGAGATTCAGGAGGTGTTCTATGTACAAAGGGTATGCTTTTAAAAACACTGGGTTATTTTTTTTCAGGTTATTAGACTAAGGGTCACCAAGATTTGACTTATCAAGTATTAGCTTTTTGCTTCATTTGCTATACTAAAATAACAGACTAATAAGCTCTGAGAGTCCTTGGAATGGGTAAAAATATTGCATTAACAATTACTAAGCTTGACCTTGAGAGACTACATAAAATAAGAGTCTGCAGAATTTATAATGAAATGAAACCCTAATTTGGACCACATGGATGCAAGATTTAGAGCGCCATTTATCACCCAAAATGCCACAGCATTAATTCGTGCTTCTTTGGTTTGTAATAAATATGTTTGGGTAAAAAAGAAGAAGGTATAATTTAAAAGAAATAACTAAGGAAAAAAAATAGTGTGAACGAGTGTGAGGCTTACTTCATATTTTCACACATCTTATAAAACTGTGGCCTCGGTCTTGTAACCGACTTTGTCAAGCCACAGCTTCAACAGTATCTGGGGGAAAAGACCGTTAAATATCTTGGCAAGTTTAGCATTTGGAGAAAAAATATGATATATATATATAAGTGAAGTTATCTGTCATCCCTGTGAGTCAGACATGCTGAGTTCCATGTTGGCTAGAGGGAAAATACAACTGACACAGGTGTCAGCTTCACTCATCTTCTTCAGAATTCAATTTTATACACCCAATGAAATGCTATATTTAGATAGCACATATACTGTATTTACTCATTTCCTTATGCAAATGAGTCCATTAAAACAGTTATGTGGGGAAAACGCATTATGCTCACGTTACAATGGAAGGGATGCACGTTGTTGTTATTCAGGTCAAAGTTGGGGTACGGCTATTATGTCTGCTGAGTAACAACACGGTGGAAAAGTGAGGCACTGCTGTGCTTTCATCACGCGTTCATTTGCCAACTTATAACATTCACGATCATGCTGTTTATTTCCATATAAATAAAGCACATCCATTTGAATTGGGCTGTGGAATGTAATCTAGAGGCAGGTTTGTCTGCAAAAATCCCCATTATTTGTTAAAAATAAATAAATATGAGTACAACTACCTCAGCCACTGCCTGCTCATTATTTTTGTTATATTTTATTCATATTTTTCCTATGTGGATTCTGGAAGCTAAAAATGTTTAAACATTAATACTTTCAATTATATCTGTATTTAGGCACAGTTAAGTGAGCACAGTGTCTCTATACAAAAGGCATAGATCCAAAGAGTTAAATAATAGTATTTGTTTTCCATCTTTAAATGGTTGGCCGTTGAAATTCAATCAAAACACTGACCAGGATCAAAACACCCTCTTCACCTGAATAAAAAGGTCCTGGAGAGATCTTTAATCATGTGAAATGCTGTCTCTGGATTGCATTTTACCATGTCTAAGAAGTTACGGTCATTGTCAATTACAGCTAGCGTCAGTATTTTGAGCACTCATTCTGACTCTCCAGAATGAGATTTATGCATAAAATATTGCTTTTCCATCTCTAATTGATGCGCAGTACACACTGTATTTGGATCAAATCGGATTATCCAGAAGGCTGTGGCATATTTCATCACCATCATCGTCATCACCATGCTGTCTAAAATTATTTATGTTGCGATAAAATGCAAGAAGTAGAGGATGATTACAGCAACAGGTGTCAAAAAAGACTTCAGGCTCAGGCTTGATGTGTCATGTGCCAACTAACTCCCTTTATTATTCATGCAAGGCTTAAATGTAAATGTGCTCAGCAGTACTGCGGTTTTGTCTCTTCACAGCAGGTGTATAACCTCTGGCAGCTAACTTTACTGTAAGCATGGTAATGAGATAGTTATCAGACAAGCAAAGCCTGCTATCACTAGTTTCCTGTAACTCTTGCTGCTATTTTTCCTGTTGTGAAATGCTTGAGTTTTGCTTTTTGATGCTATAGAGGAGTTTTAGTGAGAGAGAGAAACATGCAGCATCTGTTGCATACTAATGCAGTTACAATGGTGGGCAGCTGCAACGGTTCCTGCATATTTGAGTGTCATACACCACACAGATACAACACTTACTTCTGCTTTACTTTAAAACATAAAGAAATAAAAAAAGACTATTACTACTACCATCACTAGTGTTTTTGTCATTATCATCATAATTATTACTATGACAACCACCACTACTATTTCTTTATATTAGAAAAATGACAGAAACAAATAAAATGTAGATTATGGCTGTTATGGATATGTATGCATATATGTATGTATGTATGTAGGAAGTTGACACATTATCTTACACAGTAACTGACCAGATCCCAGCACAAAACACACACCAACACAAAGATAAATATTGAACCTACAGGTTAAGCAAGGGCAATCCCAGAATGCCACTCATTTGCATATACTTAACATGTGTGTATCAATATGAATGTAGTAATAACAGTGTTCAATTCAATTTAATTCAAACTACTTTATTTATCCCCCTAGGGCAATTTAGTTTAGTTTACCAGTTGTTCCACAAAAAACAAACAAAAATATACACACATTCGCAAACAAAAACAAAATCACAAGTGGGTAGCTTATCAGTGCAATTGAGATGTCAGAACCAGAACAGCATGGGTCAAAGTGCATGTGTGTGGACCATTTGAGATCAGAATAAATAATATATATACATAAATAGATTAGCAAACATACCGTCACAATATTTGACCAGCATTAAGACGTCTGATGGTAGAGGGAAGAGGACAGAAACACTTGTAATTCAATACCAATACATGTTTCCACTGAGAAAGTTCCAGGTAAAGGGGGGGTTGGTCTTTACAGGAACATTCTCTCACTTGGCCCTCTCAACCACAGCCTTCACTGCTGCATTAAAATGCATTTTGGCACTTTCAGATGATGTCTCATTCTGCTTTGAGTAAACCCAATCAGCATGGAGTAAACTTCAAGCACCATCCTAGAGTTATCCGAGGCAGCTCAGAGTATCCAACCCCAGGTAGGGACTCTTTTAGCCTTCGTGAAAGTTCAGGGAGTTTGTCCCTCAGGGCACTTTGTCTCTCAGGGTCATTTGTGCACACTTTCTGTGCACAAATGGCCCTGGGCCCCCTAAAATGACCCTGAGGTGGAAATGTGAACTCACTTTTCTCAGTTTTTGTCTACTCCTACAGTCTTCAAACTAAAACAGAGACAATGAGCATTCCCAAAACTGAGATGAAGCAGCCCCTGCAGCAGTGGATGCTAGGTGTGAATGCAGAAAAAGATACATCTTTAAAACATAAATGTTGGCAAAGCCTCAGTCTTCTATTACAATAAGCCAATTAGTAATTTTAATATTGGTATGAACCAAGGGGCTGTGCTTTCCTCTAAATTATTAGCCTTTTTATGTAAATGACTAGGCTCAGGAAATTCAGTAGGTCGTTCTGGGGATATGATTGATTTAGAGATGGATTTATGGAGCAGTACATGGAGATTAACTATTGATGATAAAATACCGTAGACTTCTTGTACAGTTCTTGTATAGTCTATTTACAGTGGAAATTGAAGTATTGGCAAATTTTGATTGGAGTGTTGTGGTCTGTGCTGAATAAAATGAAACCTTTGCCTGTTTTTCAGCTTACACAAACCTTTACAATTCAATAGTGTGCTCAGTTTCATTTTATGCTGCCGGAGTGTGAGATTTTGAGGATGCCCCCGACAACAATTGTATCCAGCATTGAGCCGTGGGTGCTTTCTTAGGGTGCATAAATTTACAGCTAACCGAGCTGTTGAAGGGGATATGGGATAGGAGCCATGTCTTGTAAAGCAGAGAGGTTAAATAGTGAGGTTGTGGAACTGCCTTGTTCAGTTGCCAGAGGAAAGACTGACCAAACAATGTTTAAATGGATGTGTGCACACAATTATCCCCAGTCTGGACAGGTTACTTACTGCACTACACTTTCTTAGCAATTTTATTTCAAATTTTCCAGAAAATTATTGCAGTGTATAGTTCAAAAAATAAATATACACATAAGAAATAAAATAACTAAAAATCATAATCATAATAATAATAACTTATTAAAATGTCTGAGGAAATGGAAGGTGGAAATTTTTATAAAGGCTTGTAAATTATCTTTTGAAAAAGGATTCCTACTAGGAATCTATAAAACTATACCGACACAGATTTAAGAGTCTTTTACACAACAGGTGATTAAAACAGGCAGATATGAAGCCATTCGTGGAGACAAAAATAAAATATCTGTTAAATGTGTGATCTTTGTGTTATTGAGGATAAATTCCATTTCATATTCCACTACCCTTTGTACAGGGACTTGAGGAATTATTTGTTTGACGAGATCCAGTTGGAGAGCTTTGATTTGTTTTCCTGCTTGTCTTATGCTGTTATATTGAGTTGTTGATTTTTTAATTTTTTTTTTTTTTTCACTGTGGAGACTTGTTTTGGCAAAATTTACAGATGTCTGGCAGCTTAGACAGACAGCACTGTATCCCATATCTGTTTTGCAAATTAAATATTGTGAAAAATATTCCTGTGAAATTTGGAACCTTTATTATGATTTGACATGTGGCCTTTAAGGTTAAATGATCTTTTAAGTCATATTCACAGTATCAAAGAGGTTCTCTACACCCAGATAATTATAAATCATAAATGAACGAATGAATAAATGGATCAAGCTTTGACTGATTGTGAAAGTGTGTGTGTGTGTGTGTGTGTGTGTGTGTGTGTGTGTGTGTGTGTGTGTGTGTGTGTGTGTGTGTGTG
>JAPTGZ010000013.1:2164474-2180459 GCA_029814645.1 Fowleria isostigma
CATCCTGTGTTTTCTATGCAGTCCACAGCTGTAGAAGTTGAGTCTGGGGAGAGACATAGAGCAAGTACCTTAAGACATGAAGTGACAATTGTTCATTCTGAGAGAAACCTACATGAACAGCAGCCCATCCAACAGGGACATCTGTTGAAGAATGTCGCTCTAAACTCTGAGTGTCAGCCTTAGAGGAGAAGGAAATAAAGTAGGTATGGGTACTGCCACATATAAATCCAATTCAGGTCTCATAAAGTCCTGAGTTGCTTCAGTTTTTCTTGAATAACAAAAACCCCCAAAAAACCATACAATATCTAGGACACTACAAACCTAATAATTAAAAAATGAATTAAGAATTGACCCCCCAAATTTTGGATAATTCAAATTAATATTCATTTGAATCCATCTGAATGTGAAAACTGATTTTTAAACCAAGCTAGGGCTGGGCAATATTTTTAGGTTATATCGCAATACGAATATATATCTTAATATTTTGAAATTTCCTATACATCACTGTATAATGGGAGGGGGGCAATATGGCAAAAATATCATACCATGATCTTAAAAAATAGAAAATCCATCCATCTCAATTTTATCACGATTCTTTACATTGATCTTTGAGACTAATTTGCATATCTTTTGCCAGGTAAAGTCAGGTAAGTCATTGCTTCCATTTGCAGGTACAAGGGCAGTCTGTCTGTCTGTGTCTGTCTGTCTGTTAGCAACTTTATGCAAAAACTACTGGACAAATTTTGACAACATTCCAGGATTTTTTTTCATGATTCTTTAACATGGGGAGATAGAACCATTTTCAGCACTTGTGCATAAAACTCCACAAAAAAAAAAAAAAAAAAATTGTCAGAGTACTGATACAAATGAATGAAAGATTATTACTTCGGTGTGAGTCACAATATGGGGGGAACTACCATGCTTGGTGGAGGTCTGCGCTCTCCGAGTACTTTTCTAGTATTATAGATGATTCCATGATCTCTTCGCTTTGTCGGATCGTCTATACGTGCTAATCATTCAAAATATAATATTGTCATATTGCACCCCCATACTGACTAAGTATTAAATTCAACTCTTTGATGCATGACATTGTCACCTATTAGATTTTTTCAATATGTATGTGCTAAAAACACAAAATTACAACGAAATCATTTTTAAATAATTAAAAATGACTTTGGGTCAAGTGTCTTTATGAGATTCTTGAATCCTCGCTTCTCCGCAATACTAACAAGGCCCATGTCTTTTGTAATGTATTTTGTTATTGCGGCAGTAATCTCTTTCCATTTCAAACTTGTTTATTACATAGGATTAATTTGTGCTTACCATACAATTCTGCATACATGCAACAGACATTTTACTGGACGGGCGGGGGAGCAGAGGACATGATGAGGGAATGGCAGACGTGAAACTCCTACTGCTGACATTGTGTGAGAGTTAATACTTGATATACAAGATATCGTTATTTTATATATCGCACATGAGCGAAGCTACGATACATCGAGTATATTCAGTGTATCGCCCACCCCCTAAAACCAAGCCCTGGAAAAGAAGACAACATTTTGTATCATCCATTCAGTAGACGTTGACATCTTTAACAGATTAACTCAGAAAAGACCAGGCGATCACCTCACACTCTGAACACCAAAGGGAACTGCAGTATATCTTTAAAGATTACACCAAATGTCATAAAAGTAATTTCCATTTTTCCCCCAGTTGAAAGGATGTAGGGCTACCATTAAAACTCGTCAAGTTAAACATAACATAATGGTTTCTATCCTTCTGTCTCTAAATGCTTATTTTAGGCAAAGCTTATTGAATGAAATATATCTTTGTGGAAGGTAGGATGATTTTAATATTCAAAGAACTACTTGGTGGTTCAAAGAGATAGAGCAGATCAC
Organism: Fowleria isostigma; assembly: GCA_029814645.1. Classification (NCBI taxonomy): domain Eukaryota; kingdom Metazoa; phylum Chordata; class Actinopteri; order Kurtiformes; family Apogonidae; genus Fowleria; species Fowleria isostigma. The sequence goes on from JAPTGZ010000013.1 coordinate 2,166,373, forward strand.
AACATCTCCCATACAGTATGGGAGCACATTTTCTTAACTGTGGAGATGGTAGAAACAAAGCACGCCTACGGAGGTTTTTCTGACCCGAGGGCATTTTAAAGCCCCGTGTAAAGAAACAATGTGCTCCACTGAACTTTTTAACTCAAACACACGACAGAGCTGTAATTAATATTTAATGTGCCACACACTCCTCCCTGTCTCAGCATGTTATTGGCACAGGACAAGTATACAGGAAGCCACTAGCAGCTCTGTGAGATTCAATACAAAGACAAGAGACTGTGTTGTATAGATAGTTCAATCTCCCAAGATGAATATTTATGCATTACTGTAGATGGAGTTTCTGCTTTATACAGAAGTTTTTGATCTGGTACTTGAGAACACACTATATCCTCAAATATTTTTCTCTGTCAAACAGCTGAATGGTATATTTTCTGTCCTGCAGCTCATCTATGTTACAACTTTTCAATGATAGGAAATGGACAGATGATGGATTTGGATTTACCCCTAAATGATCGGTTATATATTTGCCATTTTTGATTTTGGTTTCACACAGTTTATGAGCAATTATCCTCACCATAGCTCTTTGAATTTAGTAAAATAAGGTGCATCCATAACTGAAGTTTCCTTGCATTTGTGCTAAATTTATGCTCTTTCCACATATTGCAAAATGGATTTCCACACATAAGCAGTGTTAAAAATGTATTTATTTATTTATTTATTTATTTATTTATTTATTTATTTATTTATCTAACCTTTATTTTACCAGGTAAGTTAGTTGAGAACTGATTCTCATTTTCAATAACAACATATAGAAATAAACACCAATCACTCTCACATTCACACCTATGGGCAATTTAGATTAACCGATTCAACTCCTCGCACATGTCTTTAGACAAGCACTAGCAAGATAGAAAAAACACACACAAAAAAAAAACCACTTTCTAAAGAAAACTATTTTAAGATGCCAGTTTGTGTGAAAATGTGGGAAACAATAGCATCACAACAAAATCTGCACATATCCAAAATTGCTTTGTGTAATGAAACTGCACCTGAAAGATCAAATCCAGGTGTATAAATCAGTATATGACCTGCAGTAGATTGAGGTCAGCATGGACACCTTTGGATGAATTACAAGAACAGCATTATGAATAGTTAGTAATAATGTATGGAATACAGTTAAACAACCTGAGCTAATACTGAAGATAGCTTATTGGACTAGCTCATTTTCATCACAGATTAAAGCCTGGTTCTACTACATCCACTGCTTTAAATCCAATAGAAACAAGGCACCGTCTGAGTGTTTGTGGTGTTTTTGTGTTGTCTCGTGAACAGAGGTATTTGGTAAGACGAAGTAAGAACAAAGAAAATATCTGTGGCATTAGATGCACAGGTATTCTCCCACTAATTTTACCTTAATTGGGCTTAGGTGGGGCATTAAATAGCTTGGGCACTGTTCTTGTAATGGTAGGGAAAAATCCTATGTGGAATAATGATACAGACGCTTACTTAAATAGTTTTTAGACATGTTTCATTTCTGCCTTTGTTTATAGGCTATGATTTTGTAGTATTAGGGAACTTCATTGTTCTGCAATTACATTATGACACTATAATTCAGATTTGACAAGTCATCCCTTAATGGTATTTATGATTTATTACAATCATAACTGTATTATTAAAAGAAAAACATAAATAAATGAGTGAGTAAAGCACTGCTGACATTTTTCAAATGTGCTCTTTAATGTTGAGATAATTACCTCATCCACTTGTTACACAGCGCAGCATGACTTCAAAGCTGAAAGCCAAAAATCCAACAAGTGTTTGTTATTTAGCTTTAATATACGTAGTGTTATCTCCTGAGATTAGCCAATCAGTCTTCAGAGGCTTTGGTGTTACCAGCTAAAACAATAAGAGGAGAGGGCCAGCCCAGACTAGCAGCCTTTTTGCAATTCTGGCAACACACTCCTCCGCCTGTCTCTCTAATGAACCTGCCGCATATTAATCCCTATCACTAATGAGGCCATTCAGAATGATAAGCTTCCCCAGCATTCACTAATGAACACATGCTAAAGCCTGTGTCTGCGCTCGGCCTAAATCTCCTAGCAGCACCTGCCTGTCACTGTACACATCGTTTCTACTGTCCTGAGTGTAAAGCCCAAGTAAATTATTGTTCATTGTTTACTATTTATCTTCAGAGGTACAATATGTCATCGGGATAAAAATCTATGTACGTGTTCTCACCTAATTTGCTTGGACTTTTAGAGTAAAACTTAGTAGTGAAACCACACTCTGGACAAAATGGACAAGCACTGAGCAGATATAAAGCAGTGGTTTCTGTCTGGATCAAAGTGAACCACGGTTTGGTTTGTTTGCTGAAAACATTTATGTGGATGATTCTAACTTTTGGAAGAATTACAGTAAGCTCTAATGTCCTGGAGTCAGATCAGACAAGAAGCAAAAAAAAGAAGAAAAAGAACTGGAAGAAAGAAACGTAAGTCACGGTAGCACTTAAAGAAAGAAGGGGCCAGGTTTTTGGGGGTTTTTTTATGTTTTTTTTTTTTTACAGAAATAAGGATGAAGTAATAGAGAGTCGAAAAAAAAAAAGCTTAACATATTTTCTGGGATAAAAGCGTGAAAGCAATGTTGGTAAAAGGGCTGCCTGCAGTAATGGCATAACAACATTTTAGTGGCAACAAGATGTACCTTCTCATTGTTTTTCTCCATCAGTATTTCCCATACATAGATTTAAGTTGGATAGCCCAGCCAGGAATATAAATGGCCATCAGTGTGAGTTTAGAGTTATTTCAACATTTATCTCTGTCAATGAGATTATGTACTGTAGCATGTTACAGCCCAATCTGGCCACAAATTTTTATTTTTTTTTTAGAAAATGCAGTGAAGGATGATCTCCAATCACAAATGGAAAACAACTTTTCTCCCTTTAAAAAGAGCATTCAGTTCCCAAACTGAGCATCATTCTCTGCATTCTATCTGTAATTATAAACACCTTGTCTTCAGCTCAGCAAGTCACTGCATTCACTGATCCACGTGAGTGTCTGAAACCCTGGCAGATAGAAATGTAAGTACAGAACGGCTCAGTGGAAATTTATGTGTGCTTAAAGACACTTGTAGCCCAGAGTATAACAACCTGACAATTGTTAGCACTTTGTAATACAACACACTAATAACACATATTAAGCTGTTAAAGCTGGTGGTGTTGAGTTAGAGTCGGCGTCACCTCTCAGTCTGCATGTGTTTTGAAGTCCCTGGGTGTCATAGCACAGTGTCAGGCAGTTCAGACTGAAGGTGCATGCCTGAAGTCCATCTGCTTAAGGCCCTCCCTCTTCCACCTCACTGCTGTTGGCCAGCTCTTGTGAGATAAAACAGGGTGCAACCTGGTGTTTAAGCCTCCCTTAGCCAGTAAACTGCCTCAGCATCCCCAGAACTCCTGCCATGTCTCGCTGTTGCCCACATGGCTTGGCCAAGTTTAAGGATTCTACACTTGCAGTGATGCACAGTCCCACCAAGTGTAGATGAATATGCCTCGGCATCTGCCAGTGTTGCCCTGCTGTTCATAGAGAAGTCAGGGAAGTCAAACACAGGGGGTGCCCCACCAAAATACAGAGAGCTAGCAGGATGTTTCTGATGTGCTCTGATGGACTGGTGAGCTGGGAAACTCGTCAAGTCATGGTTTCTTTTTCAGTTCATAAATCAATCTTGAGGAAGTCATTCTGAAACGGAACTAAGTCATTATTGCTGTGCACAAACAGCATGGATGAATATCTCCACATGGGAAGCAGGGAATAAGCATTTGTAATCCTATTCTAACATTTGAACACATGTCTCTGCATGGTGTCCACCTCTGTGGATGGCCATCTGTGCCGGCTAACACACTTTGTAAGAATGCCTAATGAGAATGTGTGAAAATCTTGTAAGGTCCACTACATCTTGGCCAAAACTGGGCCAAAGGTTCCCTAAGAGCACCAGATGTAAACATGCTCTTAAAGGTACTACTCCAAAACCTTTTGGCAACTCTGGCAGACTGCATATGCTGGCAGAAGAAAGAAAAGGGAGGGGAGAATACTCCAGAAAAAGCACGCATCACTGTCAGCCTGCAGAAATTCTCCATCTGCAATGAAACATATGGATCATGAACTGGACTTTTCAGCCTTGAGATGAAGTAAATACTGACATTTAGAGGCAATCATCACACACAAGTAATCACCACATGAAGAGAATTATATAAAAGCAACAAACTATTCCTAGTCTACTTGGATCATCATTTTTGGAATTTCTCACTGTTGATAAAGTATTAAAAATGTTTCAATTTGTGACTATCACCTTGTCTGAGATAATATGTTTTTTCATGTTTTTACTGCTGCGTAGTAGCTGTGGAGTAACAGGCAAATCTCAGTGGCTCTGTGTGTGTGCAAATGCAAACATGCAGCATGTGATCATGAGTCAATAATAACCATTACAGGTCTATGTATCTTTTGGTAAGTGGAATTTTGTTTTAAAGTACAAGAATGAAAATTGAATTTCAAGGCATTTTTCTTTTTCAGTGTCAAAACAGATAAACTACATTTTAAAAAATGGATTGATTTTCGTTTTTTCTTCCTAATAACAATAAATAACTTAAGACCTGACAGAAACAAAACAACAGGCCAAAAACATAAGTTTTTTCCTTTTCTGAAACCAGAAGTTGAAAGAGCACAGATGCAGACGAATTAGGCAGTGTGTGGAGGTGGACGGGATAAATGGACATTGAGCAGGACATTGTTTTCTAAAACAACTAAAAAGTGTATCTCAGGAAAGTCACTTTATGCTACAGAGCCACTAGTACACACTGTTCTGTGCTCTTTCCTTGAAAATGATAACATCTGGTTTCAGAAAATGAAAATAATGGGTGTTTTTGGTCTCTATTTTTGTCAGGTAGTAACTTTATTTTTTATTAGAAACAGAAAACAAAAATCAAACTTTTTTTTATTTGGTTTATCTGTTTGACAATAAAAAATAAAAAAAAAAACACCTTGAATTTCAGTTTTAATTCTTGTATTTCAAAATGAAAATCAAATAACCACTTTCTGAAAAGAAAATCCAATTACCAAAAGATACACAGACGATTACAGTTTGTTTAACCTTTTTAAACAAAAATGTAGTATGCAGTCATTTTCATGAGATTCCCAACTTGTTTTTTACATAACTAAACAAATTTCCTTGAGACTGAAAGTTAAAACAGATGATGCATGATTCTCCTCCTGCTCTGTGTGATCACTTTCATATTTCATTACAAGCAAATTTACTCCAAGGCGGGTACTGTTCTGATTCTGTTGTCAGATAATAGAACATATACCAGTTGAGTTACATGTTAACCATGTTCAAGCCCTTTTCAAGCAGCCGTAATGTAAAGGTAAGTTTCAATATGTGTTTTGGGGGTGGCCATGGCTCAGACTCTTCACCCACCTTGCCTCCAGTGTCACTCACACTGGTGTGTGAATGTGTGTGAATGTTTGGTGGTGGTAGGAGAAGCTGTTTGGCACAAACTGGCAGCCACGTTTCCATCACCCTGCTCCAGGGTAGCTGTGGCTACAGTTGTAGTTTACCACCTCCAGAGTGTGAGGGCGAGAGCGAATGAATAATGCATCAATAATGTAAAGCGCTCTGGATGCCTTGAGAAGTGCTATAGAAGTCTAAACCATTATTATTATTTCATGACTGCAAAAATCATATTTGAAAAATCAGGTCCTGATGGTATTTGAACAGTATTTTTGCTTGAAATTCCTACTCCTAATCTCCAATGGCACAAGCTGAACTTGCCACCTTTCTGAGTAAAGAGTTAATATTCAGTCAAATATGAAAACCCAATAGACAGATCTCTCCTACTGTGTAACCACAGGCAGGTTTCTTCTTCACTGTCTGATAACAAGACAGTGTAGTACGGTCTGGCTCCAAATATGAACACTTCCAAAGTGTGATTTGTCAGGTATTAGCAGTTTGCTAACTCAAGTAAGTCCCTCACTTCAGACCCATCTATATCTGCTGCCACTCATCTGTATCTGAATGTACAGTAAAGGTGTCCTTTATTAGGTCAGCCCTCCTCCGGTCTCACTGCATGCTGTGACCTCAGCATGGGTGATTGGCACATAAGTGTAATGACATTTCGACTGACTGTGGGTCTGTAAAAGAGGTCAGGTCGCAGCAAATGAAACAGGCAATCCTTGATATTACACCCTCTGCCACATACAAAAACTTTTTCAATGGTTCCAATAATTCTGTGGGTCATTACTAGATGGCAGATACTGATCTCTGTGCTACAGACACCAAATGTCAGTAGATAATGTGCTCATGTAGAATTATTACTACCCATGGACAATGTTCAGCATTTAAGCCGCTTATGTCATACCTTGACATTTTCAACCAATGATGGTTGGATAAAAAGACAAATTTTAACAAGATTACAAAACACTTTTGTGAAACTGAAGGATCAGAGAGCATACTCCAACAGTAACAAACAACTAAATTTAAAATGTCAAGTGAGGAGAGTCGCAAACTGCACAACCAGATAGGAGAATTAAGTTAATATTTTATTCCACTGGTAATAAAATCCAAGTCTGATTTTTGCACAGCAATGAGCAACATTTACAAGCTTCAACTAGGCTCATATGTGTGCTGAATCTGAAATAGATGCCTGCCGTTTTCAGTTTCCTGTGTCGATTACCTAAAGCTTTTTTCTGGATGCCTTCAGCTTCCCCTCTCAGTCACGTTAAGGTCTTGTAAAAACATAAAGCTGGATGCACTTGCCAAATAGCCGTAGAACGCATTATGATCCTCTTCAGCAGCGATGACTCTGCCTTTCTGAAAACACACCTACGTCCTCATATCACTATTTCAAAGTCAATCGTTGGTTTAACACATTTTGGTGTTAATGCATCATAGAGGAGGGGGAAAGGTGTCTATGTGCAAGTAGGCCATTGGGAAGACTGATGGATAGCATTATGCCAAACGGGCCATTATGAGAGAGCCGTGGATCATAAACAAATGACATAATGATCACGAGGTGGTGTAGGAGCCGAGGGGAAGATGGGTATTCTATCTGGCAACACTAAACGCAGCAGTTAACATGTTCCACTTATGATAAATCAAGGAGGCACGGAGGGGAGGCCAAGCAGATCCACTACCTGTGATCTTAAACACTGAACACAGTCAGTCAGGGCTGCCTGTGTCGCTCCATCTTGCTTCTTTTTTCCTCATTTGCCTGCAAATGCACAAAAACACAAGCCTCTTTTTCCCATCTTCCCGTCTTGTCTCTGTAGCTGCAGTTAAAAAGCGGCAGAGCGGCTCGGTCATTGAGAGGGGCTCCGTGATCTATGTTGATGACACTGACTTGCAAGCACCCACAGTCCCGCAAACTCCATTTGGAATGACCTTAGTCATAACCCGGTCTCACACCGCTGGCTCCGATAGATACCATCATTTATCACAAAGGATCCTCAAATTGGCCTTCTGACAATGACTTCCACATCACAAATTAGTAAATCAACAACTACATACATACGGAAATATACAAATAGCTGTAATTACCTTCAGGGAGAGAGGCCTTATTAATCATAATAATAGGTTGTGCCAAGGTGGGGTAGTTGTCAAAGGCAGCATCCCATTACATGGAGAGGGAGGTGTCTTCACAAGGTGTCCTTAAGTAGACTATTGGTTCGGTATTTAGTTATCAGGAGTGGAGGAATGTAATGACGAACTGCACTTTGCTTTCTACTAGATTTGAATAATATAGCATTTTTAGTATTTTTATTATTGTTACCATTTTATATATTGTGTATGTACAGTGCTCAGTATAAATGAGTGCAGCCCAACAGAATCAACATTTTCCATGGGATACTACAAAATACTCTACTACACCATTGATTGCAAATAAAATTTATCCATTTGCACACACAAAAAAGTATTTTTTCTGACAAAGTTATTCAAGACTATGTTGTAAAAATGTGTAAAGCACACTGAAAGTCTTAGAAACAGAGCTAAATCTTAGACTAAATTTCAATTAACAACAATTCAGCCACAGGTGAGTCTTGTTGGGGAAATTTACATAATAACAGTAGGATGCAGTATTGTAGAATCATTTTAGCTCTTGTGATTCAATTCTGGTTTATATGCTGTCTCTTTCTGTTGTCCTCATGCCTGCATGTCAAGATGACATGCAGACGTGTGTAAACATATGGAGACAGTCTGTTATCTGTGGACAGTCTGTTCCTCTCTGTCTCTCCACAGAGGAGACCAAGGACCAAGGCTTTGGTAATTGGGATAAAGGTTATCGGTGGAGGAACAGAGGGGAAGAGGAGTCCAGCTTTAAAATGTGGTGTTTGCCTGTTGATGATGCCCATTGCTGTGTGTGTGTCTTGTCGGGTCTCATAATTGCAATTACTTTTCCGTTTTAAATAATTTTTTTTAAATTTTTGTAATATAAAGAACCTTTCTCAGTGTGTCCTTTAAAAAACTTTCACAACAGTCTGCAAAGCTCTATAGTTTCATGTTGTCTGTATAAAATCTGACAAATTAATTATTTTCAGAAGGTGAAGGCCCACTTATTCATTCCTTGTTTATTCATTCTTTTTTTTTTAAATCATGAATATCACACAAAGCACTACATGTAATAGTTTTTGTAGTGAGATGTATTAATTTTGTATCAACTAAGAGTTTGTACTCCAAGTTATAATTTTGATCTTACTTTCATGTTATGAGTTCAACAAATCTTATATATTCTTATATACTTAAATACTCATATATATTTTATTGTTGTGTTCACTGTGTTATTGAACCTGTTTATATAAAAATAAGAATCCAATAATTGGGAGCAATCACATAATGATAATAATCAGATCTGGTGTATTTCCGTGTAGTTCAGAAATGTGTTAATCATAAAAGCCTAGTTTAAATGTTGTAGTTCATTATCAGATTCATTTCAGAGTATGTATGTGTGCAGTGACAGTAAACTTAAACTTCATGTTATTGTCTTCAACTCACATTTAACTATGTCCAATCCGTTATCTTTAGGAAGACATCAAAGTATAGGAAAGAGATCCAGGTGTGTAAATCTGATTTTTGATTATGCTGCTTACATGAATAATTTGACAACTCCAGAAACTGATTAAATATTGGAGTTTTATTGTACATGTAAACAAAACTCGCTCCCCTAATTCTTCTGTATGTCCAAAACATAATGAACTGACATAAAGCTGACTTTGATTTCAACATTACATTTCATTGGCAAATATTGCACTTCATAGTTCACTACATTTGTTTTTTTTTTGTCTGTTTTTCTTCCTCAGACTGTAATGAAAACCACTTATGTCCAAATGCACTCAGAATGTTTGTGATAAACTGAAGGATGGCGTTAAACTTTATCAGTTGGGCTCAAAATGATCCTCCTTCAGACGCTACACTCTCTAAAAGCCCAGAAAGATAAGCTTGATAATGCATTGTCACAAAGCTAATAATGTTTCTCTGAGCTCATGAGAAGTTGAGTTTTTAGACAATAACACAAAAAGCTCAACTTTAACCCATCAAGACCCAAACAGCCACTGGCAAAAAAAAAAATCTACTAATCTAAACTGTTTAATACCTGTCAATCCACTGTTCCTATCAATACATGTAAATAAATAATTGGTGTAAAATGCAGTTTGTCATTATTTCATGGTCATCAGAAATGACGCATTTGGATGTTCAGAGGCTCCATAATTACCAGGGAAACACTCATCTTCTACAACATTAATTCACCAGTAAAACTCATGGAGTTGGATCAATGACAGTGAACGGAGACACTTGATTTATGCTCAGTTAAAGACATATTTTGTTGAAAAAGTCACATTTTTTTCACTTTTCTCTGTTTCTGATATGACAATCAACTTTAATCTGAGCTTTTATGAACACCTACATGATCAGTGAATTAAATATAGGAAAATACCTGATTTTCATTGGAGAAAAAAATGCAAACTGCAAAGGATAATGTTATAATGAATGGTGATAAATCACTTAAGAAAGGTTAAATATTGAGGAAAAAAATTATTTGGGAACTGCCACAAAAGTAGCACTGGGTCTTTATGGATTCAATATACAGTAAAGGCTCCAGCAGTAAAAGGTAACTTAGACATGATGCAGTAATATAAGTCTGAAAACATCATATATCAACAATAAAACACTGATGGGATGATAAATTACTGATGGGACAAGTTACTGAAAAACACAGGCCACTTTAACTTTTCCTGCTTTAAGTACATTTTGCTGATGTGCTATTAGTTTTTATAGAATGTGAATATTTCTTCCAACTGTTCCACTTACGTACTGTAAATGGCATAAAACAATTTAATTTACAACTACACTTTTGGATTCCACTTAAACTGGAGTCCACCATCCATTAAGTTTCTAATGTGCCTCACCTCCGTAAGTGTCGTCTCTTGATCCACCCACCTTGAGCTCGGACCGGAGGGTATTTTTTCAAGTGCTAGACGGCGAATTAAAATTTTGATTGGAATCACTTCATTAGTTGCATAAATTCATTCAAATGGAGTTATAAATACTCATTAGTGCTTTAATTAAAGAAAATTAGCTCAGTGGTTTTTAGTGTGCAAACTTGTATTGAGACATATTTAAAGTGCTCAGTGTTCTTCATGGCACGCTGCACTTGAGTTGATCTCTGCATGTAAACCTACATTTTATTTTTGAGCTGAGCTGTACTTTATCTGTCAATCACATCTGTACCCAAGAGGGAAAGTCATCACTGTAATAATACGGCACTTCCTATCTGGAAATGGGTGAACAAAATTCAAGCTTATACAATGAAGTTTAATGAATACTTGTCATCAAATTTTATAGAGTTTAACAAATTATATGTGGATTTAATTAATAATAGGTATATATTCAAGCTCTGTATGGACCTAGAAGAGTCACTTTTCAAGCAGAAACATTGTGAATTTTCATTGTAACCTTTGGCTATTTCTACAAAGTCCCATAAAGATGTGAAAATGGGGAAAAGCAGCAAAGGGATTCAAAATGTATTCACTCACTCTCATTGTGGCTTCCTGCAGTCCAATCACTGCTTGCAGCTCTATTCCCATTAGAAAGTACTGCATGTCAAAAATATATTCAGCTGCCAGTAGCCTATATTCCATGCCAATATTCTGTGGTTCCCTCCAAGTTCACACCAGAAGTTTTACAGTCTTTCCCAATATTTCCGTTCTTGGCAGGACTGAGGGGGGGGGTCTACTGGAAACCATACTAATTAAACTGTGATTGATGAGTTAGAATTCATTCAACATGACCCACGTACCAACTATTTTACAGCAGTAAAACCAATTTACGATAACAATACTGAGTTAAACTGCTGCAAAAATTTGCAACGGTAGTAAATATCTTTCCTTGGTAGAAACAGGGGTCACAAGAGCTTTGACTATTAAATCTTCACTGCTTAAGAGCAATGGAGATTTTTCTTGGTGAGTCAAAATAAAGAATCATTTTAAACTATGCTTATGGGTAAAAAAAAAAACAAAATTGCCAAAGATTACAAGAGAAAGAGCAAGTTTGACAATAACATTTTTAATTTTGATGTAAGACAGTTAAAAGTATGTTTTCTGCTGCTACTCGCGCTATAAAACTGTTGAAATGTCTCCTGTCCAAAAGTTTTTTTAGATGTTGAATCATCGACATGTCAGGGTACATAACATATCTGAAGATGAGACTATGCTACTGTTTATGATGGGCTCATCTATTTCAAACAATTAAAGTCATACCATGGAGTTTTGATTTACATCAGGGTTTTTTTTTTTGTTTTGTTTTTTTTACAAAATCTGTGTTAAGTTTTCCCTCAGTGTCAGAAATGCTTCTCCCATTATGATGAAGAAACAAAATATGTATTTTGGACAGTGCTTAATTTCCGAATTACGCAAATACTAAACAAAGAGCACCTAAAATTGCATTTAAATACTAGTTACAATCATGTTGGCCTGAGCTAAAAATCAACACAAACACATGCAATTCATGTGCATTCACATCCTTTGCGATACACAAAATTGTCTGTGTGCGTATCCTATGATTTGATTGAAATTGCTGTAGCATCAGATTGCCAATTACAACAAGTGTGTGATTACACTGATCGCTTTCAAAATGGCCATCCCTGAATGTGCTGTCACTCTGGCATGTTTAATTAAACCAATCACAGTATAATGTTTGCCTCTCAACTAGTCATCACACAATCACAGAGACAGCCATTCAATTGGCTATGTGCCTTTAATGGACACAAACCCCTTTGTAGATGCACGACTTGATTCTCTGCATTCTACCAAAAAAAACCAAAAAACAAACAAAAAAAAAAACAAATTACTTAATAGTGGAAAGATACTTCAACAAGTTTAAATAGCTTGTCAAAACTATATTTTGTTCGTCTCCTTTTATCTTCACATTGGTAGTTCAAATTATTCAGCTTATCTTGTAAAGTTTCTGCCTTTTTAAAATGTCAGTGTGGCTTTCATGACGCGAAAGGGGTCAAATATCAGTGATGCTAACCGTTATTTTGATTAAAGAGCAGTTTGATTGAAGGACGTATTGATTCACCCTGGTTTAAATGTTTAAAAATGGTTTTGTTAATGTTTGAACATGATCTTGAAGTCAAGGTAGATCTCTGCCAAAAAGTGAGAAATGTCTTAGAAAGACAATCAGCCTTAAAAAAATCTAAAATGTCACAGACACATTTAAAGGCAAAGTGCACAAGGGGGAACAAATGAAAGAAGCAATTGTCTTCGTAGTTAGAGCTAAAACTGTAATCACTGGAAGTAAAGCAAAATTAATAAAAGTCAATTAAGGCTGTTCATAAAAAAAAAAAAAAAAGAAACAGACAAATTAATTTTCCACTTTTTTCATCTCTTTCTCACTTCTGCTCTTCATTTCTGAGTGAATTGCAGTATAAGATGTTTAAATATTGTAAAAATTTGAGTTGAACTAAAAAAGTATAAAGGTAACACAATTCTCCACATAATACAATAACAAATAAAGTAAGTGAAATGTCTTCACCACCCTCTCCTGTTAATACCACACCAATAAGTCCCATGAAACTTATTTTAAGCCTGAGCCTGAGTCAAATGTTCACCTGATGAAGTGTTAAAAAAAAAAAAAAAAAAAAATCTGTTCAATCCAAATGTGTAACCAACCTGCAAGCAAACCAGACTTAACAAAATATTTAGTTCAGCATAAGGATTAATAAGCCCCTCCTCCCAGATGGCAAATTCTAGTATAATTTGCACTGAGGGAAAACAGTAGTAATTGATTGCTATTAGTGCAGTTGCAAGTCACATGACACACTTCATTTAACACCACTAGCATGTAAAACACTGTGGGAAAACAGATCATATGAAGCAGTAACTATGCAGTGTAGCATGTGAGCAAATGTGGAGAGCCGAGGTGGCTGCCGGTCTTTTGTGTGGTATTTCATTAATCACCTGAAGAGCCTACTGCTCCAGCGATGACACACCAAGAGTGTGATCTTTAACACACTGAGCTTGTGTATAGTCTGTAAGACGAGAGGTAGAGGAAATCACCAGATAAGAGCACAAGTGAAGATACGTTATTGGTTGATATATGCCAATTAAAAGATAAAGTGAGTTGGAAAGTCAGAGGAGTTATTCCAGTTGCCTCTGGTTCCCATTTATCTTCACCACAGTTGGAGGACTTGATATATTCAGCCGCTCATCAGATTTTCACATTTGAACATTGTTTAGACTAGGGCTGCACGATACTGGAAAAAACTGACGTTTCGATTTTTTTTCAACCCTGTGATATACAGGGTGACCCAAAAAAACGGGAACTTTTTAACAATCCAATAAAACCAAGAGTGATGGAAAAAAAAATATTTTATTCATAGTAACTGAAACCTTAAAACAGGCCATTTAAGAAACAATAATGGAATTTTCATTTTTTTAAATGAAATGAAATTTTTTAATTGAATTACTCGTGTACACTTTCAGGGCTCTAGACTGCGACCAAAATGGGCGCATATGCGCGTATAATTTCGAACGTGCGAGTTGAAATAAAAT
>JAPTGZ010000013.1:2180559-2197097 GCA_029814645.1 Fowleria isostigma
GCGGTCAATGAGGAATCTCAACAGCAGATTTCAAGAATGCATTCGTACAGGAGGACACCATCTACAGGACGTAATTTTAAAAAAATTAAAAGTTCATCATTGTTTCTTAAATGGCATGTTTTAAGGTTTCAATTACTATGAATAGAATATTTTTCTTCCACCACTCTTGGTTTTATTGGATTGTTAAAAAGTTCCCGTTTTTTGGGTCACCCTGTATATTGCAATTTTTTTTCTTTGTTTTCTGTGATTTTCTTCTTTGTTTTTGGTGATTTTTTTTTTATGTTTTCAGTGATTTTCTTCTTTGTTTTTGGTTATTTTCTTTTTTGCTTTCTTTTTTTTTTTTCCAGTGATTTTCTTCTTTGTTTATGGTGATTTTCTTCTTCCTTTTCAGTGATTGTCTTCCTCATTTTTAGTGATTTTTTTCTTGTTTGTTGCTCATTTTTCAATGTTACCAGCAACTCACTCCATGTGCAGCAAACTGAACAATTGTGATTGGTGGATGGCTGTGTGCAGTGTACGTCAGCTACCCTTGAAATTTAATAAGAAAACATTGAGTTCATTTACCTCTTACACTGTAGGACCTGCGATGTGACTATTGCGTATATTGCGATGACGATGCTCAAACAATATATTGTGCAGCTCTAGTTTGGACTCATTTGGAAGTGGTATAATATAATTTTTCTCACCCAAGTCTAATAGAGGGGGGGTGTGTGTCAAAAACTTCACTGTAAGCTTCACTTTGACCAAATGGCCATGTTGTCATAGCAACCTCAGTCGCCAGCCTGTTTCTTTATGGAAGGGAATGATATATGGTGCAGTTATTGATACATGCTATTGACATCCATCATTTTGTTGCTATTTTCATCTGCTGAGCTCAATGCATTGCTGTCTGGAAAATGCCATGACTAATCTGTCATACAACAATTCAACAAAAGGATGTCCACTGGATTTCAGCTATTTTATGTGTTTGGATACAGACCTCAATTTGATACGGGCTTTCAATTTCGCATGCAAACAATCGCGTGTGCATGATTGGCAGTTGCTGTCTGCGTGTTGATCAATAAATCAATAAAGGATCCATTTGAAAAAAACAGAGCTATACAGTGTAATGCAGTGCAGGGACATGAAGCACTGAAAAACTAGCATGCACAAAAGCAAAGACACTGCATAAAAACAAATCAGTGTGATAATTATTAAACTCAATCACAGGTACAACAAGTCTTTTCATACACAAATACACCCGTACATTCACATAATCTATTGTCTGTTTTCTATTGTACTGTTTACACATACATCTCGCTACATAAATGTGTTGCTTTAAATGATAATAGATCCATATAGATTCAAAGAATGCATTATTCAATTTAAAAAAAAGGTTTTCTTTAAAAAATAAAGCAGAAAAAAGCAAAATGCATTATTGTCTTCACTTATGAAGTTAAGTTAAGGTTGTTTTTCCATCTGTCTAGTGTTTGAAAAGACAACAATGGTTTTATTGTATTGGTGAATTGGAGGTAAAAACATCCAATTTGATAGAACAGCAGTTCATCAAACTGTGTCACGTTTATGGCTTTTACAGACTAGCATCATGCAACCCATGAAATTTTAAACATATGACTGTCACTGGCAAAAAGCAATTAGCTATTGTATGATTTTCCGACATAATAAATATTAGATGAAATAAGGGCACAGACCAAAAGTCACAGCAAGAGTTACGCTCATTAAACAATGTTTTTCAAAAAGAACCACAATATTTTCAAAAGAACCTATTATCTGTGAAAGACAAGAGCAATCTGTATGTTTTAACTGGATTTTTTTTTTTAGAAAGGAAAATCATAAAGTTCTTGCTGTATCTGATTTACATAAAAGCTGCTCTGTAGCCCCTCTGCTTTAAGAGATTTAATTTCCATCTGTTCATCCCTTTTAATGTACATTTTTTATTCATGAATTATGGTGTTCAAACTTTGACTGAAAACATGGAGTGCTATTGACAACTAATGGTTCACATGCGTTCGTCAAATTATCACATGCCATATTGTCAAATCAGGAAAAAACACCCTTAATAAACCACTCCAGAAGAAAAACACATTTGCGCATGCAGTTTGGGAACAATTCAACTAATCAATACAAAGTAATGAGCTCTACCGTAAAACAAGAGCCATTTGAAAAATTGTCAATCTGCCAAATTTTGGCAAAAACTCTGTATGAAGTTATGTAAATGAGAATGTGGAATGAATACAGAGTTGATCGAGCCAAAAACATGAGACACATTCTATGATGAAATGCAGATTTGAATTACCGAACACTGTCTATGAACTGGTATTTGAGAAATCAAACTGCATCTTTGTGAACGGTTTCTCAAGCAGTGAGTTAATTAAACACTGTATTTTTGATGAATGGTCAATTTAGGTTTTGCAATTGTGGTCTTTCTTAGCACAAATATTACATTTTGTAGTATGTTAGTGGTACTTTGGAAAATAATCAAATGTAAGTGCCACTTGAGCTACATTTTACACTTTTTGTAAAATATATTTTCCATATTTTAAAATGTCAAATCTTCTAGTGGGCCCTGGAGCTTAGATTATTCTGTTAAAAAACATTAGGTAAATGTTATGCTCAGCTCTGACATGAAAATTCATTCTTTTGGCTGTGCTAATTATCATTTAATCAGACTAACTTATAATGGATGGTATAACTGGAGGACAAAATGGATTTTACTTCCTTATTACAAGGAGGATCTACTTCAGATGGCATCAGATGTAATGAAAAAACAATGTGTTCATATGGTGTTTGTGATTCAAAGGAATAAAAGAAGAAGCAAAGAGAAAGAGAAATGTCTCAGCTACCTACATTTAAACGGCTGAAAACCAGGTGGAGATTT
Source organism: Fowleria isostigma (assembly GCA_029814645.1). Taxonomy (NCBI): domain Eukaryota; kingdom Metazoa; phylum Chordata; class Actinopteri; order Kurtiformes; family Apogonidae; genus Fowleria; species Fowleria isostigma. The sequence continues at coordinate 2,183,438 of JAPTGZ010000013.1, forward strand.
TAGCAACGCATCACCAAACATTTGGGGATACTGCATGCAATTCAGGAAAGCAGCGTGCATAATAAATGACCTCTTTTCAATCGAACACAAAGAACAAACAGCTCTTGCTTCAAATTACACAAGCCACCCCGAGCACATTAAAGCTAACACACGCCTCAGTTTCTCTGACAGAAGAAAGTAAGTGAAAGGAACACAAGGAAGGATTCTACATGTTCTCCAAAACTTAACTTTGGTACTGATTTTACGCCTACGTTCTGTCACTAGCGGGGTTGGTAGTTTGCTCTGATGCTTTCCTTTTGGTAAGGAGAGGATACTCAGGTAACCTCCACCTGTTTTTCAGTTGTCTTTACAGTACATGTCCCACAGCTACAGTACTTTGGTCGTAAGTTTTGCATTTGCCAGAATCCAAAAGCAGAATTCATACAATGAGAGGTGGAAATACATGGTTTAAACAAGTTAGAGCTAAAAGGTGAACTTCTTCTGCTGGGAAAGTGGCCAAACCAGGCAAACATAGAATGGTGTCAGAGAACACAAGATAAACAGTACACAATGTATGATAAACAGTGCTCAGCATAAATGAGTAGACCCCCTTTGAAAAGTAAGATTTGAATCAATATCTAAATGAACATAAGCACAGTTTCAAAAAATGTGGACAAAATTGAGTTTTATAGAACATTTTCTTAACTGAGAACATGATATGCTGTACAGTGTTGCATAGAAAATGTTGATTCTCAAAGAAAACTAAAGGTTTTGTGACAAATCTGTTAGAGTGTACTCGTTTATGCTGAGCACTGTATCATAGATAGTGAGATTATAAATTTATTCATAGCAAGGCCTATAATTTTGACAAGACATCTCCTCCATTTGTCTGGACTCATTCTATTCACAAGTCCACCTCACTGTCTTATTTTAACCCATAAAGACACTGATGGCCAAAATCCTTTACTGATGTAAACTGTTTAATACCTACTGATCCACTAATCCTATCAATACATGTAAATAATTGGTGTAAAATGCAGTTTCTCAGCTTCACGGTCATCAGATATGATCCATTTGGACGTTCACAGGCTCCATAGTTACCATGGCAACATAGTCATCAACTTCACCAGTAAAACTCATGGAGTTGAATCAATGACAGTGGATGAAGACACTTATTTTCATGTTCAGTCAATGATGTATTTTACTGAAAAAGTCACTTTTTCCTTCAGCTGTTTCTGATACAATAATAATCTTTGAATTTACTCTGAGCTTTTGTATAAATCTACATGACCAGAAAATTAACTGCAAGAAAATACATGATTGACGCCAAAAAAACTCTAAATAAAAATAAAACACTTGAGTTAGGTTAAATATAGAGAAAAAATAATTTGGGAACTGCCACAAAAGTAGTACTGGGCCTTTATAGGTTAATCTTATACTGATATTTCTAGGCTTATAAGGACAACAAGATACTCTGTGTTTGGAAAACTGCCTTTGACTTCTATCAAATGATACCTGAATCCACTGAAAGCCCAGATTGCCCCAGTTTTCTGGATGCACTTAAATACAGGATGCAGCTGTAGTTCTCTGCAGGTTACAAATGCTTATCTGTCTGTGCACACACATTAAAGTAAAAAATGTACAAGTCAGTCTTAATATTTACTAAACGTGTGATTTGTGGATTTGTACAATTGTTTTATGTGTTTTCTAACTGTCTGTATGTCTATGTGTGACAAATTGGGAAAAAAAAAAAAAATTGCAGGGGGGGAGGGACCAATACACATGTGTAAATTTTTAGTTGCAGATTGTGTTGAACAAACCAATTTCTGTAACCAGCTAAAAAATGCAAATTGTTGAATATGTCGGTCAAAGTAAAATATTGACACCAAATTTTAGGTGATTAATTGACATGGGACTATAAGGCTATGAACCGAGTTTGGCAAATTTTGGCCAATAGGAGGCGCTACAAATATGGCATAAATTTAAGTGGCTACCATTCCCAAACAGTTGATCCTAAAATTATACTGTCAATACAAAAAATGCTGGGCTTGTACAAAGATTATATGTCACACATCATAAGGATATCTCATTAGGATTTCACACAAAAATTACAAAAATTTACAAAGAGGAAAACACAAAAGATGACTTTTTTCACCCTTTTTCTCTACTGTCCTTCTACACCAGGGTCACCAACCTTGGTCCTCAAAGGCTGATGGTTGTTATCAGTCTTCTGCAGAGCTTGATGATAGGCTTATCATTTGAATCAGGTGTGTTGGAAGAGGGAAACATCTAAAACATGCAGGATAGTAGCCCTTGAGGACCAAGGTTGGTGACCCCTGTTCTACACCACACTGTAACCACTGAGTCCATATGCATTCCATGCATTTATACCAAAATGACACAATACTACTGCTGTCTCTGGATCATCCATTCATCCAAACATTCACACACTGATAGCTGTAAGGGCCAACATGTTCGAGACATTTATGTCATAAACATTAATTGTAAAGTTTACACTAACCTTTCCCCTCCACAGATTGGTTTGTTTATATTGGTAACGTTTGACTGTATGTATTTAAGGCTGCCAAAGATCAATTAGAATAAAACTAAAACCACAACAGCCTCTATAAATATTACACCATAACACAATTTTAAACAAAAGCCTAAAGTAAGCAACTTAATAGAAAGGTATATTTATTTCAGTAATTGAAATTTTTATCTGAGTAAATTACCTTTAGTAAAGCCAGAACCACTACAAAGGGACTGCAAGTAATTAATTACTTTTATTGTCAGTGAATCTCCACTAGTTTCACAATTTGCTGTTTCAACATTTTCTCTATATAAAAGGTAACAATCTGTCAAGAGAAATCTCGTACAGTCCAAAGTTCAGATGTCAGAGAGACATTTCAGGGAGTCTTTGAAACATAAATCATGTAAGAAAAGCAAAGTGATTAATCTTTGCTGCTCTACAACATACACAGTGATAGCAGACATAGATATGAAAGAAAAACACATGGGTGCTGTAGCCTCAACGAACAAAAGTCACAGTTATGGAATCTGCTTTTTATATACATTTACCTTGAAAGTCATAATGGACTTTACTTGAGCTTAAATGTCAGACAGCTGGCATTTCACTTTTGACCCATGTCTTTTATTTTTGACAGGTCGGACAGTGTTGAGAATTTTGCAGTTTAACCCTATAAATGATATAATCTGAAAGACATTTGTTAAAGGCACTTATTCTTCGAATAACTATTATCACTGCCTCTCTAAAAATGGCCCAGAGAAACAGACCGGTTGAAAGAAACATAAAGAGGACAAGCGGAAACAATAATAACAATGACACACTTAATGGGCATGGACAACAGTTCATCATGATAAAGTAACCAAGAGTACTGAAAAGACTGCCTGTATTATGAAAATTGGAGGAAAAGCAGCAAAAATAATATGAGGGAAATGACCCGATTTTAGTAAAATGAAGCTCATGTAATCTCTCATTACATCAACATTGTTTGTTTTGGTGAAAATCACAGACTGTTAGCAAAAAAATAGGACAAATTTCTGAATTTACTAAAGTGCAAGGCTCCAGCTTCTTTCTTGCCAAATTCAACATCTGCTTAACAATACACACAAATCAGTATGTTATTTCCCTTTAATGCAAAACCAAGTGCTGGTTTAATAGTCATTTTTGCTGAGACATTTGCTGAGGTTAATCACTGTAGATAAGAGGTTCTGGACATTACTGGTCCAATTTCTAGGGCCACAAACAAAAATCCGCGTTCCAAGTTCCAAACTCTGACATCGCTCTGTGATCCGTGAAGTCGATTCTGCTTATCAGTCCACGGGCCAAGTCTTGTAAGCAGCCAGCTGGTGCGCAAGAGTTGGCCAAAGCACTCGCAGCCAACACGTTTCTTTGCCATTTCTACAAGTTAGAGCCAAAACACACATCTGATGACTACGGCCAACACAGAAAAACTACAAGGGGAAAATCTAACCTGAAAATTAGCATGTAATAAATCTGGTATAGACTGGGATTTAGGTCTCTCTCATAGACTTTCTGCCAGCCTGCTCATTCATTATTTATTATATAGTTTGTGAAATATAAGCAGCTTTCAACTCACTTTTTGTTCTGGACACAGATTTCTTTATGCAAATACCCATCGTGAATTAATCTAAATAATCTCACAGCAACAACAAAAAAAATCCCCTTTTTGTGCATCCAAAGCCTCGTGTGGCTTAAAACTGAAAGCCCACAATCCAAGTTGTGAGGAAAACCAAAAACCTGCAGAGTTGAGACGAAGCAGCTCTAAGCTTGTGAACATGCTGAGAGTTTTTCAGCTCCATGGCTGAGGTGAGAGAATGTGATTCACAACAAAACCATGTAATCACTTGAGTTTGTGTGGTAACACTGGTGTTCATGGGAAGCCGACAGTTCCCACCAGATAGCCTGAGTGAAAGTCTGTTTCCTCCTGGTCTTTCCCCCCAAGGCCTGTCAAAACCACATCTATTTTTAATGGGATGTGTGAGTTATGATCTTCTTATTGGCAGATACACATGTGTTGTCTGACACCTGCACTCAGACACTGATGATGTGATGAAAACTGGAATTAGCAGCCATGACAAAATGCAGTTAAATGTGTTTTAAAACTGTTAATGCTCACATTTTTTAATTTTATTTATAAAAATAACTTGGGGTGAACTGCTTTTATAAAAATGTACAAAAAAAAAAAATTCCAACATAATGTGATCATATAAAACATTTTTATCATTGACAAGAAATAAAACACATGCAGCACTTATGGGATCAGAGCAGGGCTGCGTGATAATGGAAAAACTGACATTGCAATTTTTCTTAACCCTGCAACATATATTGAGATCTTTTTTAAATTTTTTTTGGGGTGATTTACTTGTTTTCAGAGATTTTTTTCTTATTTTTTGGTGATTTTCTTCTTTGTTTTCAGTCATTTTCTTTTGTTCGTCACTCATTTTTCAATGCTGTTACCAGTGACTCACTCCATCTGCAGGGGCATGGTCTGCTTCAGCAAACTGAACTATTGTGATTGCTGCGTGCAGGGTGTGTCAGGTACCCTTGAATTTAGATGAGAACACGTTGAGTTCATTTGGATCCTACATTGCAGGACCTACAATGTGACTATTGTGCACACGTACATTGCGATGGTGATGCTCAAACGATATACTGTGCAGCTCTAGATCAGAAGTTATATAATGATAATATATTCACATGTGTGGACTACAAGTTTATGAGGTAATCTCAGGTGTTCAGAATGGGTATCTGGATCCATGCTGTACCTGTGTACTTTTCTACCTGTTAGCCTGTTTGAGGCAAAGAGAAGAAGAGCGACCTTTGTTGTCCCTGATATATCAGTGAGTTGTTTGGTCCATAAGGTGAGCCTGTGGTTGCTATGGTGACTAGGTCACGTCCAGTCTCGGGTAGAGATTTCTTTCGCACTACAACATTTTGTACTAAAATCTGTACGTACCCAGGACTACCTTCTCAGCTACACTCAGGTACGGTACTTGCACATTAAATTTTTGCAGTCACATCGATAAAATTAAGTGGAATTTGAGGTCCAACGTACTCAGATACCCAGTCTGAAAATGGCCTAAGACTATGTACACTGAAATGAAATCGGACTCAGCTAAAGCTTGTTTTTCTTGTTTCAATTAAATTAATTCCACTAAGTATTTTTAGCATCTTAACTCATAAGGACCCAGTGTGACATTCATGTGACTTTTACAACTATTTTTTCTCTATATAAAACCATTCTTAATTAGTTTATCACTATTTACTGTCATATTATCTTCTGTATTTTGTGTGTGTGTGTGTGTGTGGGGGGGGTGTTCATAAAAGCTCAGAGTAAAGTTGAGAATTATATCAAAAATACAGAAAACTGAAGCAAAAAGTTGTTGTTTTTTTAGCAAAATCTATCATGAACTGAACATAAACCAAGTGTCTCTATCCACTGTCATTGATCCAACACCATGGATTTTATTGGTGAATTAATAAAAAAATAATAAACTGTATTTTATACCAATTATTTACATGGAGTAGTGGATTAAACTGTTAAATCAGTAGATAATTTTGGTAGATAGTGGACTTTTGGGTCTTTATGGGTTAAACAGAATTAAATGGATGTTTTCTCAATGTGTCCACTGAACAGGGATTGCAACGTCTTAAGTCAACGCTGTCCTCAGTTCTCCACTCCTGCAGGTATTTGACTCACTACAACAATCTAACGCTGACAAAGCTGAGAAATCCTGACGTTAATGCTTTCACACAAAGGCACAAGTCACAGTCACCTTGTGGACTCATTGTCCTGCTTGAGATCACTATAGCAAATGAGTACAAGAAAATACATACGTAAGCCTGAAAATGTATCATTATTTATTATTATTTCCTGTTTTGGATTGCACATCATTAATAATAATAATAATAATAATAATAATAACAATTATGATGGATTAGTTTCATCTTGTGCTTTTCTGTTAAAGCATACTCAAAGTGCGTACAATGGATCCATCATTTATTCACTCACACAGTCATACTTTTGGTGGTGGTACACTACATTTGTAGCCACAGTTGCCCTAGGGCACACTGATGGAAACGTGGCAGCCAATCCGCGCCTATGTCCCCTCTGACCACCACCAAACATTTATACGCATCCATACACCGCTGGAGGTATACCTTATTCTAAACCACTACCTGCATGAGACTAGTCCGCTGGGTATTTAATAAATGTGGAAGTCATCTGTGATCTTAATCCTATGAACATCTGCCAGATTCTGTGGTAAACTACTTCCTCTGTTCAGCAAACACAAAGTTCCTGTGATAGTATTATTCCTGCATAAATTGATATGTCTGTGATTTGATGAGATTTCCAACAATTTTCAATTTGTGCCACACATTTATTCAGCCCATTTCCTAGTCAAGGACTGGTGATGATACATGAAAGTTTTACATGTGTTTTGTGTTCAAGAGGAAACTAAAAGAGAAAACATATCTCCTTCTGAAGTAAATTTGTGTTAAAGACAGATTTTACTTATCCTGTGTGAATGCACTATATGAAACACAGATATTGGCGGGTTAATTTACAAATCACTAGAGGTTCACAGGTTATACTAGTCCTGTGAAAGTAAGCCTGGAGTCCACTCCTTCCTATGTTTAGGTACAGAAACCTGATTCTTATGGCACTGGTTACTATAAAACCAGTATCTATCAAATCCATGTTTGTGTCTCATTTATGTGCCACTAAAATTGGACGTGGAATCGATGTTTAAAAACTGTTAACAAGGGAACAATGCACAAAATACACCTAATTGCAGGCAGCTGGGGTTAGGTTTTTAAGACATTAATACCCCTTTCCCACTGGCCACAAAACCCGCTTAAACCCGCTAACAATCAGCTTTTGGTGGCAGTGGAAAAGGCGCACCGACCCACATCAAACTACTCAGCAAACAACGTGGAATAAAATTGCCTTCAATCGGCTCAGCTCCGATCGGCATGCAATGGGAACGCCAGACGCAGGTCAACCCGCTAGTTTACGTGATGACGTAAACTAGTGGGTTGACAGCGTTACGTGATGCATCATAACATCGCGCCAGTCGCATCTTGTATCACACGCCACAACAAAGCTCTGCTTGCATCTGAATCAAGACTGGATTGAGAAACATGTCGCAGCATTGGCAATATAACGAGATTCGTCAACAACCATTTTGAGGATGAACAAGAAAGAAAGGACACTGACCAGTGCCTGAATTGCTTCCGTGTTGCTCTGTATTGTTTACTTCCTTGAATTCTGTCGCACTTGTGATATCATCAACACGATCCGAGCATGGTGACATCACCAGACACACAGCGGGGGAAGTGGAGGCCATGTAGCTTGCCAGCGAGGGTCACAAACTCGACTTTTTTTGGTCAATGAAGAAAGGCCAAATGCCGATTGTTAGTGGGTCGACGCAGGTTTTTAAAACGCGAGTCGACCCACTAATTTTAGTGGAAGAGCGACATAAGCGATTGAAATTAAGCCCATTCATGCATTCATTATGTCAGCAAGATCCAAATTAAAACCTACCAAATGCAAGTAGACTATCTGCTTTACAGGAAATCTCAGAAGGTTATCTGTAATACTGGTAATTGGTAAATGTTTGTATCAAAGACATTATGTAAAAAAAAAAAGGTTAAATTACACTGCATGTCTTAAGCACCTTATTTGTATCATTCACTGATGTGTTACTACCATCATTTGCTGTCTCACAGTGTGACACTATGCAACTTCAAAATGCCATTCATTTGAGGAAAATTATTCTATTATCAAATTATTATCAGCATTTCCACAATATTCTTGTCCATGTCCCTGAGTCACATTTTCAAATGATTTTCCTGCAGCCTTGCTTAATAATTGAACACCAAAGTTAAATCCAGTATGCATACATTTATTGAATAAAAAAAAAAACATGCAGGAAAGGTTTTTTCATATTACAGTCTCCTGCCTTTAATAAATTTATGATGTGGTAAACCTGACACCGTATCATATAAAGAAAAATAAAATCATCCTCTAGAAGTAAAGGTTTTAATGAAGCTAACCTGTGGTATCCTTTTAAATCCATTGCCCTAATTTGCATGAGTCGCATTAGTTCAGTTCTTATTATTTTCCCTGTTTTTAGTCTTCTCAGACATTTCTTTTTCCACCTCTAGCTTACACACCAAAGCCTCTTAAGAATGGAAACACACTAGGGCAACTGCAGTGCTGCAAAAAACCTTGAACATAATGTATAGCAGACGCCATACTTTTACCACCTGGGACTGAGAGAAATAAATGAGAATGAGATGCTTTTCCTAGTAATAATATACTTCCCTGTGGCTGAAGTTAATCCTGCATCAATGCATTTTAGGTCATCAAACACTCAAATGGAAAAGTAATTGTGTGTAAAGTCTGCTCTGTTCCATTCATGTAATAAAGGCATTTGGGATGCAGTTTGGAGGCCGACAATCTAAATCGAATCTCGTAGTTTCCCCTTAAACGTTTTCCTCGCATGCCTTCTCTCCACGGAGCAGTTGATACAGATCAGACAGAATTGGAGAGGATAAAGTTCAGCAATGAGGGAGTTTTTTTTTCTCCCCTCTCTTACGCAACTGATGGGGATTCTCTCATACATGGTTGGCTGCCATTTACAGAGCCATATTCCCACTAATGTGTCTCGTTTGACTGCTGCAGAAACAAGTATACTTAGCAAAAAGAGACTCCAACAAGCTTTTATCTGCAGGTGAAGATCATGAGAGATATAGAACTTTTACAAAACATATTTATTTTGCTTCTAATATTATGTTGAGTTAATTGGCTGTGATTTATATGCAATGACAGGTAGACAAGCAGACATCTATGCAAAGATATGCATCTGCTTGACACTCATTCATGACTTTATTCAGCACTTACTTGATGTAAAGTGCACAAAAAACAAAAGGAAATATTATATCAAATATTTACCATTTCAAGGTTAAAAGTGTTTCACTGGCAATGCACTTCATCTTTACAAGACATGATTACACACATTCATATCCTTCTGTTGTTCAGATTGAGAAAGCATTCATTTTCCGAACTTTAACCTCTTCTATTACTCATGCTTATTCTTCCTATTCACGGTAAAATGGAATGAATCAATCGAAAACGTCCCTCAAACGGGCTTTTTCTTCTGGTGATGGCCTTACCAGTCCCACGCATACGGACGCCCACACAGACAAACAAATCATAATCATTAATTTAAAAACTCATTTAAAATGACATGTTGTACATTTTATCAGCTTTACTACGTGGTGTATGTCACAAATGGTAACAGAGACTCGCTCAAGATGGGAAGTTGCTTCCTATTAACGTCTGCCGTTAGCACACTGGTCTAGCTCTGAAGCAATGATCCATGACACAAATGATTCATGAGAGCGTGACATGTAATGTTTTATACTGCTGCAATGAAACTTTTATAAATGTCACCAAAAAAGGACAGCAGAATTGCTAGGCAGAGCAGCACTATTAATAAATGGGGATACCAGAGTGAGGTCTGAGAATGAGTGAGTCTGGGGAAATTATTGATGAGCAATTTCTATAATACACAGGGCAATTAAAGTGCACATTCTTTCTACAAATACATGAAGGGCAGGGTTAAATGTCATTTTCAATGTCATCACTTGGCAATCTCAGAGGACAAAAGATTGAGAGGGTTTTTTTCAAAATGCAGCTTTAAGAACACTAAATCAATCTGCTATCTAATGACCTTGTTTGATTAAAACATCTGAAATTCGAACCATTTTTTCCACTCAAATTCATACCCTCTAACTATTTCCTGTAGAATTTATGACACTCTTGTTATTATAAACACTTCTTCCAAATGAGCCATCGTTTTTTTCCAGTTCTCTTTTTATTAGGATTTTCCATGGTTCACATGTTTATTCACATTACAATTGACCATTCTCATCCATTCATCTTAAAATTGCAACCAAATCACACGGCCATACACCCGTGACTTCACCGACAATACAGATAAGGTTGATTGGTCCTCTTTCAGTAATACAAAAGATGTCATTTATACAATACAAAATTAAGAACCAAACTCCCTAGAACTGGAATGATGGGGTGTGCATTTGTGATAGAGAAAAAAATAAATAAAAGAAAGAAAAAACATTGATAGAACAGGGTTAAAATGAAAAAAAAAAAAGGGTGAAAGGGACAAAAAGCATGGCCTTAGATAAACAATGGTTGAACCGTTGTGACATAACTAATCCATTTTCCCATCTTTTCAAAAACAGAAAAAAACACCTTGTGGTAGTCTTATTGCGAAAGTAATTATTTCCATCACATAAATGTCATAAATGATGTCCAAATGAGCCATCTTTAGCAATAGTGCCTCCTATTATTTTTACTTTGACAAGAAAATGTGCCCTAATCCATGTTAAACTTGTGGAGGAAAACTCACTGTATCGTCTAAAGTTGGTCTGCCTTCCACTGACAGCACTGAAGAACAGCTCCAGTTTTTTTTTTTCCCTTTTGATATTCTCTTGGCTCTGGCGCTCATGTTTGCAAATCTAGGCTAACACTTTAAAAATAACATTAACTCTGCTATAGAAGGAACTCCTTTCCCTCCCATAGGTACTGGAATATACACATAAGAACATTTATTTTCATTCAAATATGGATGTGCTCAATATATTTTCAGTAGCATCTCCAAATATTGCTCTTCCATTTTCATATCTTACCTACTGGGTTGTGTTACTAAGGATTTATCTTGTAACTATTGCCAGAATTTGGAATAAAAAAGGGGTTTTGCTAGCATTTTTTCCTTTCATATTTCAAACGTGAACTCTCAGTGTGCAGAAGTGTGTAATCAAGGATGATACTGTATGTGTCTCTGCACATGCGTATCCTAGGTAACAACAGGTAACTGTATTTGCAGACACAGTTTCCAACATATCTGGCATTTTCCCACAGTTAACCGGTGCCATAATGAAATGGACTACTGACTCTCACACTAACAGTGTAAACAACAGCACTTCTTGCGCCAAGTTTTTCAATCTGCATAGATCCAATTATTTATAATTAGCGTGTCATTTGTGCCCCAGGTCACAGTGACACTGGTAATTACAAACCTCATTTTACAAGAAAGCACCATCCAAGTATCTTTCAGAGAATTAGGCTTTCTTTGGAGGCAATACCATGTCAGCATTGTTTGATTTTTGAGAAGTGCCCCTGATTTGTCAGTTCCCCAGTTTTAATACGCTATTCCCACAGGAGAAAACAAACGCTGAACTATAGTGAGGCATATTAAAACAGGAACAGCTGCCGCCGCTTTAACCAAATTTGTAGCATGATCAAAATCAAATTACTTATTACCAAATCTGTTTTATGGATTATAATGCCTTTTGACATACACATTCATAACATCCTTGCTAAACTATCGAGGGACAGGAGCCTCCTCGGTACAGCACTTCAGGATGTCACCCACCAGGATGAACAGGACACAATCTATTACATATTCATGCATAAACAACACTTCGAACAGCTTCTGCTCAGCAAGTCATTTTATATCAGGATTATGGTGGCAAAATGTAAATCCATCACAAACAAAGTGTTACTCACAGCTTTCTACAACCCCTCTGAGTCTGTTAAACTTCCCAATTTTGTAAAAGCTTTAATTTTGGAAGCGTGGAAAAATTGAAGTTTTAGTAAAACCTATAAAAAAAGTAATTACCTCCTTTAGGTTATAAAACAAAAAGGCTTAATGTTAATACATGTCAGAGACACTTTCTTTGAACGTTATAGTGTTTTTGAATCAAAGAGTATAAATGAAACACTAATTTATTTTGATAATAAGGAACCAATGAAGTTTGACTTTTTAAAGTCTCAGTTCTTTGAGAAGCACGGTTTTAATTCACACCAACTAACATAGTTTCAATAATTCAGAGACCTGGGCCACTGAAACAGAATTAAAATATTAATGAAATAACACAAGTTTCTATATTCTTGCAATTAACTTGAGTGCTATCATCTCTGCACAGCAGCTCCCACAGCAAGAAGTTGAGTCCAAGCGCTTAAAGCATCAGAACTGCTTAAATGTTTGAGAAAAAAGGTTTCAATGAAGTGTCAAAACATTCTAAACATTGTCTTTCTTGACACACAACTTTCAATAAAAGCAAGAATAACCCTTCACCTACTCCTCACAAAACAGTCCAATTTATTTCTACTGCAGGGAACAATGGACAACACAAGTGTTCATGGGCTCTAGTCACAGTCGAGGTAATTTACTTTTTAGAGTTATTTATACCCCACACTGTAGTCGACTGAATAAAACCCCCAGAAATGTTTTCACAGTTTTAATTATTCACCCCTTATTCCTCACCAACAAAAATAAAATGACGACTCTGAACAGAGCTGCAGATTTGGAGAATTGTTATACTTTTATTAACGTATATTCCCTGTTGCGTTGTATTTTAAAAGGCTGACCTTGTGCACACCAAGGTGCAGAGACTGGTGGAGTTAAGTTGCTGAATTTTGAAAGAGAATATCTGTTGACTTTGCTCAGCTTTGTTGAGAACCAACAGTGAATGGTGTTGTCAAGCATCATTTGATTCACTTCACTCCACTCTGTGAATGATGTAGGAGTTTGTTGCCTCTGTGACAATAGATGTTGAAATAAAGCTCTTTGACTGTGATGTGTCTTACTGTGCAGCACATGTTGGTCTGACAGATCAACAGTTGCATGTACACATGCTCCATCCTCATTACTTGAGCTCCGGCTGTGACTTTTCTGTGAATGATCAAAAAGAATGTTTCTTTCGTCACTCTGTTTACACTGTAAGTTAAACATGTATCCAACTCACAATCTTTTTATATCCAATCAAACACACAAACATAAGGTCTCAATGAATTGAAGACTTAAAGTACCATCATTTTCAAAACATAGAGACCCAAACAGCCCCTGGCGACCAAAATATTTATTGATTTAAAACATTTAATACCTGTTGATGCACTAATCCCATCAATACATGTAAGTAATTGGTTTTAAATACAGTTTGTCGTCCAAATGGGTCATAAGATATGACCCATTTGGCCGGTCAGAGGCTGTGTAGTGAATGTGGAAACACCGTCATCTTAAGCAACAACGATTCACCCGT
>JAPTGZ010000013.1:2199020-2210656 GCA_029814645.1 Fowleria isostigma
TCTGGTAGAGGACCCGAGTCTGAAGGAGACACCGCCCAGGTGGGCGAGAGAACGATTTTTTTTTTTTTTTTATATATATATATATGACATAAAAATTAAAAAAAAAAAAAATTACATACTGTGATCCGCACTTAGAATTTGGAAAACATGGTCCTTTATGCCTTCAAATGTATTTATGTATTTCAAATGTGGGAGTGAAAAACAGGGCCTTTGATTGCTCAGCAGTATGTTCTCTGAGAAAGTGACATTAATAATGGCCTTGTGCTGAAACGTCTGTCAACTCTGCATTCTGTGCAATGAAATAAATTCTGTACAAAAGGAACATGTCTTCTGCTTTTTGAATGCAGCCAGCACCATCTAATTTGTTCAATTTTCAACGCTGAAAGGGTAGCAATTTGTAGAGCCGGGAGAGGAATTTTCAATTTAGAAGAAATCACATCAAGAGTGCGACTCCACACCATAAATCCCCACCCTCTTAAATCACTGAGCACATGATAGTGATCGTACATGTGATGCAGATCATGAAGTACTCCAGGAAGTAAAGACCAACATCTGGAAGCTAGTATACAGTGATGAGGAAGCTGAAGAACAACAATTGTTTAATTCGATAAAACTGTAAAAATGGTTTCCTCAGTGATGTTCCTACATCAGAGACACATGCTTGGTCCAATATAATACTACTAGCACATTGACCCATGGGAATTCACGGGTTCTAGAAGCAGTAGAGTTGATAAAATGGGGAGTTGAGTATTTTTTAGAAGTTGGTCAAAACTTGAGTAAAAGTGAACTTGCTGAGTTTGTTGGTGTCAGCAATGAGAGTTGGTTATTTATAGTTATATATTTGTTTAAAGGGCTTTACATCATTACTGCATGACTTCATTATATTCACATTATTGGATGTGTGTGCTTTGAGGCCTTTAGATCGAAAACTAAATGTTGTAAGATTAAAGTGTGAATAATCTTTGAAAGAAACAACTTTTTTCCAACAATTTAAAATAGATTTTGTTGATTCGATCCAGAAAATGTGAGAGTTATAAAGATTTGTTTGTAGAGTTTGTAACACAGCTCCTGATGGAGGAAATGTGGGCGTGTGAAAGGTAGCTTTTCAGTGAATTTAACACAAACTGGTGTCAATCCATAATCGTACATCCTATCTTAAAAATTCTTAAAGGTGAGGCTGATGGAGAGTCTTCTAAACATATTGATGTAGAAAATATGGGGAAGAAAAGTCAGCCCTGATTAAAGAGTAACTGTAGGAATGTGAAGTTCGTCAAACATGCTGGTGACAGAAATTTAACATTGGAGTGACTAAGAGAAAAACTGGCACTGTGCACTTAAGAGGCCTGTAGACATTTCTAGACTCAGATGTGAATAGTCTTTGAAAGAAAAGAGTTTGACCAACATTTTGATGTCTAAATTTTTGCCGAAATCACAGAAATGTGAGAGTTATGAAGAGCTGATTCTAGATTTTGTAATGTAAAACCCAACCCTCTGCATTGTAATTTAGAATGGAGACAATTTCAGCCAATCAGCTGTTAGCATTCTGTTCCCCGTGTATGGGGTTTGGTGCAAAAAAACAACTAATAACTCAAAAAGTACTGGTCGTGTCAATAAGCAGTTTTTGCCTGTCTGATCCTTGACCCAAAATACATTAGTACCCCAAAAGGCAAAGGCTAGCTCTCTCCGGTTTTTCAGCTATAAAATAGAAACGCATACACGCATTCATGCACGTACACACAGAGACCACTTGGCTTTAATAATAAAGATATGTACCCATGTTAACAATTCCACATTTATGAGGAAAATGGAGCAGTTTTGATTTAAAACGTGTCCATATTACTGGCTCTAACATTGGGCTAGCCTTGATTTAAGTGACATTTTGGTGCTATTTATTTATTTATTATTTATTTATTCATTTGAGAAAGGAGGATCAATGCACATTAATGAACATTTAAAAAGAAATAAATGTAAATATGCCAGATTATAGCCCAAGGCTAATTTCCATCTGCAGACCTCCTGGCAGGTTGATGTCATACAAAAGAAAAACATACAAAATACATACAGAGACAAATACAGACACCGTAAAATGCACCTTAAAATACAAACACCATAAAATGCAAAATGGACAATGTTAGGACAAACATGCAGTAAAAATAATTTTCTATTATTTAAAATTTACCTGTACTGCACATACCGTTAGCCTACACAACATACTGAGCAGAAACACCCAAGTACTAGAGTAATTAAATAACTCTGTTGATGCGCCCCATTTTATTTTCCTGGTCTGTTCTGTTGAACACTTCACATCAGCTCGAGTGGATTGTTTATGTTTATTGTTGACATGAATAAAATGCAAGGTCATATAGCATAAATAATATGGGTCCAGTGAGTTATTGTTAAACTGACTTATTTTAATTTTCACTGAGTGCATATTGAGACAGTGGGGTATTTAATTTGTTTTTGTTTTGTTTTTTACAGTAAATACATACAGTAAAGAGGAAATTCTACAAATTACACACCTGTGTGTCCTAGAAATGCTTTCATTATTAAAATCAGCATAAATAGTTGCACAGAGCTCCTGGTGCGACTGGTGATACAGTCAGGTTAAGCTGATAAATGACTTGAATTTCACAGAAAGGCTGTGTCCTTGGTGGGCGCAGCTTGTGTTAGTCTTTCACCGTGTTGATTGATAGTGGCGGATGCTAATTCCATAGCAAATGATGCTATTATTCAGGGGCTCAAATTGAATTACTTCATCCATTGGATCTGCTTAACATTTTCCCCGTGGAGAGTTTAGCAACCAGTGTAATCTCCCCTACTTGCTTACAAGTCCTGTTTGTCATGCCTAGTCTCTCTGTCTCTCTCCCTCATGCTTGACGTTTTCATTGCAGTGTTGTTGGTGTTGAAACACTCTTTCCATGAATCATCTGTTGTGCTTTTCCACAGACTTATATGATACAGTTCAACATATTAATAAATGAGGACAATGCACTGCAGTCACAAGTTACAGATGGTGCAGCGCCATCCAAGGACATCGGTGTAATCTTGAGATATCGTCTTTTCCAAACCTTAACATCAGCTAATTTTAAACTAAAGTGCATGTGGTTATCAGATCTGGACTTGATATGCTTACATTATTCCTCACAGATTTTAATTAAATGTAATCATTGCTACAATATAGTGCTTTTTCCCCTACCCACTCCTACACCTTGGCTAAAAACATTTTTCCCCCCACAATTAATTTCATTGTTATTAAGTGAAGTCTGAGAATAATTATAAAGATTTTTTTTTTTTTTTTTAATTTTAGCTTGATTTACTTGTCACATCATTCTCAGACATCCACTTACAACCAACTTTGTGTAATTTTAATTAAATGCTGGGAATTTGAATGCATTTATTAGAACTGTATTGTAAATATTAAACCTCAACTACATGTGTGGAACCCTCTTCTGTCAAACATGACTATCTTTTGCAAAATTTTTGCAAATGTTATGTTGTGAATTAAACCCATCTCTGTTTATGTTATTTCATCTTTTAATTTCATTATTTGCCAAACCAGTATATATTCATCCTTTACATTGTGAATAAATCTAAACTAGCATAAACACTGTACAGAGAAGAAGGGAAAATAAAATAGAGTTTAGCTGATTTGAGCTTGTTGTGAACACTGTGACAGATCAGTTATATGTATCCATATTTCACAATAACCTATGACTCAATAAAAATGGAATGATTTAGAATAATTTAATTAGTGCTGCAGCAGTACAATGATTGATTTCTGTGTGGAGGTGTAATAATAAAGCCTTAAAGATTCAGAGAAACTAATCTACTTTCTTAAACTTAACAACTTTTAGCATATTAGCAAAATACATATGAGTTAAATTTTTTCTTAAAGGTAAATCAAGGGTTGGTGCTGATGATTATCCATCCATGCATCCATCCATCCATCCATCCATCCATCTTAAGCACTTTATCCTTGTGAAGATCATGAAGGAGGGGTTATGTTTATTCAGGTTTTAATTTTAGAGTCAAGTTATTAAAGCCTACCCTCTGTTTTTGCTTGTTTTAAGAGTGGCCCATTATATACATATACATCACATCATATTACGTCTGTGTAAACAATGTCTTACTTATAGCAGTGGAAATATGTGACTGAGGTTTTGGTTGTTTTTTTTTTTATTAATTTGTTTCGAGCAGAAAAAAATAAAACAAAACATTTTTACATGTACAATTACCACTAGATACATGAATAAATAAAGACGATCAAGACAATATAGCAATTGCCATGAACACTCACAACAAAAAGAGTCAATATGTACTGTCAAAAAGGAGTGGGGAATTAGAAAACGTATTAAATCCCACCCCCCATCTCACATCCATACGACTTAATACATATGCTTCTTTAGAAATAAGGTTGCATTTGTTTAGAATCTTAATAATGTAAATAACAGATTGGGAAAATTTTAGTATATTTCACGTAGCAACTATCTAAATGATAGTATACAAAATTCATAATACACTATATTTCAACATTAATTACATACCAACAATGGTAATGGAAACTAAACATACTGATGTGGTAACAACAAGTGCACACTAACAAAGGTTAACAATAACAAGCCCATAACCAACCATGTTAAACAACAATATGCACACACCAACAGGGTAAGAAAGAGCCAAAGATGTAATGGCTGAGCAATGAATGCTAAGCCCCACTCCCCCAATATTGTGATCAGACCAAACGTTTGTAAAGTGCTTTAAAACTGTGGATGCTTTGGCATTGCTTGTGATGTGAATCCAGACAGTTCCACTGTTTCGCCTCACATACAGACGCACAAAAACTCTTCCTGGTCGTTTGAACCTTAGGAAGTATAAAATGTCCAAGTTACTAGCATGTTTAGAAATAAATCCAGACTGGTTTGTTCAAATGTGTTTCAGTTTAAGGAAACACTTGGCTGCTGAGCTAAGAAATATAGGTTAGTGTGTTACATGTTTATGACCAAGAGGAATTGCACTGCAGAGAAGGTGGTATGTTTCGAGGGCTGGTTCTGTGCACTTAATAGATGATATAGAAAACACCACTTAAGGACCATTACTGTGTAAACCCAATGTTTTGCAAGAGCCTTGACATTGAGGCGACTCTGTGAACTCCAATACAATCCAGAGATCTTCAAATAGAGAGGTACAACTTAGAAAAGTGTGGTTGGTGAAGCCTTCAGACAGCCTTGTGCAGCTGCTGTGATCCACTTGTGCAACTGGGCTAAATTCGGGAGGCTAAATTGCTGAGTAATGTTTGCATTAACAGGCTTTACTGCGTTATCCCCAGAGTACGTTCACAGACTGGAAAATGCATTCATTCTGTAACTGTGAGGATGATCCTCTCTTATTCTGTGCAGGAACATGAAATAGAAGGGCAGCTATACAAATTCACAGCAAGCAAAATGAGTAAAGAACGCAATGCCTTCAGCAAAATGACAATGTTAAAAGATATATCCTTTTCAGATGGATGTGTTAACAGGGGAACAAAAACACAACACTAAATGAATGATTGGGTTTATTTTTGTGTAATATGACTTAGGACTGGTCCTTAGTTACACCAATACAAGGTCATATGGCGCTAATATATCAGTGTGTTTATAGTTGGTTATTATTTCACAGACCTGCTGTATCTTTAGTAATGTGCCAGTGCTGGAAACAGGTCTGGCACTGTCTACTTTCACGGTGGAATAGCATGAAAAAACTCTCTGGGTTATTTGGCTAGTTTGTATTTCTTCAAACAAATCACACTCATCTTGGGTGGCAGTGGAGAGTGCTTTTGCAAAAAATAATCAGGGCATTCTTGGTGTTAAAATGACTAAGCCTACACAGCAGAAAATTGCAAAAAAAAATAAAAAATGTATGTTTTTGTCAAGACTTGCCATTTTTGTGGTGGAGCTGCTGCTTGGAGCTTATTTTTTGTACCATGGAGGGAGGAAAATGCCTCTGAATGTACATCCTCCAGACTATCGTATTAGTGTAGATTACAATTATAATACATTTATGCATAAAAACGAATACAAACTAAGCCCACATGTTCTTTTATTCCATGTGATGGCTTGCTTTTTTTTGTATTCTATTCTTTTCTACTCTGTCAATGGTATCATACCTGCTTTACCTTAGTTACAGCTAATGTATCACAATGAAATAACATCATATAATGCAACTAAAACTTGGCAAAAATCCTCTTAACTAAAACCACAATTCCTGTCTAGGTCACAACAGATTTGACTCATTGCCAGTGGTGGAGAAAACATCTCCAATACTTCAGTCATCTTAAATACAGTTTTGACTGAAAGAACCCCAGAGGCAGAAATAACACAGAATACTTTGTTTGTCAGCTGAAAGGGCTAATTGACCTCATTCAACCCTATAACTGCTTTTACGAAGTAATTAAAACCCCACAAATTAAAGGTCTCTGTGAGCTTGTCAATAAATTGGCCAAATATTTAGAAACTTGTTGAGCTTCATAGAAAACGACACCTCACCAGAAAAAAAACACACAAAACCCAAAAAAAAAGCAATTTATTTTATTCTCTTGACTAAACCTGCTGACAGGATTTGGCCTTAATGTTTGTATTACCGTCACACTTCTTTTACTTTTCAGCAGTTCTATGTTTAAAGGGGTGACTGCTGGTCCTCCAGTGAACCTGCAGGGCCTATTTGGGTGCAGAGTAAGTCAAAGAGATGAGCCAGGACGGCTGGGTATAGCCACAGAAACCAGTTGTCTTTGTTTCCAAATGGGAATCCCAGAGCAAGAGGCGGCCTGTCAATTCCATCAACGGTGGGATAATCCCAGAGAAGAGACAGCATTTTTATTGGCCTGTGTCTCGCTCCAGTGCCAAGACCACCAGTTTAATAAGTCAGTGATGCCTCTTTCTTTCTCTCTTCTAACTTTCTCTGTAGCTCAGGCCTTATTTCAGTTACAACTCTCATTTCTTTAATCTCTTCCAAACCCCAGGTAGACGAGGAGTTTTTTCTTTTTTCTTTAAAAAGAGAAGTCACTTGTTCAGTCAAATGGCACATCATGCATATATTTGCCCTGTGCTATATATCAGTTTATGTTAAAGTAAATGTTTTGTTAAAGAGGACAGATATTCTATTACATTTTCATGTGCTTCAGTTTATCCTACAGGTCAGGCGCCTTCAATGAACCATCATTTTCCAGGAAAGGTTGAGAACTGGAGCCCTCATGATGCTGCATTCACTGTCCGTGGCTTGTCAAAAAATCTTCCAGTCACTGTCTGACTGACTGACTCCCAGTATTGAAACATGCATGCAAGATGTGGGATGCTCAGACTTTCAAATCAAAATTCAAGTCAGACTTGTCATCAGCTCTCACAGCTGCTGAGAGTGGTTGTAATTTTTCCTCCAGCCCACTTCTTAAAGTTAGACTTGAGTTAAAGGGCTGTTCTACGCCTTATTTAACTTGGTTTGTTTTGTTTCTTTCAATCAGTACATTGTCGGCGATGTTATCAAAAAGCCATTACCAACAAGATCCGGGCTTAGACAGAAACAAATTAAAACTAATATCCAACAAAGAACAAGGAGGTGATGGCGTAAACATTAAAGATGGAACTATTACAAACACCGCATGAAGTCAAGAGAGCCATGGAAAAACAAAGGTTGTCTGGTGAAGCATTAAACACCTAAATGAGAAACAACTTCAAGGATATAACACATTTCAGTAAGTACTTCAACATAAAAAGTTGTGCTTCTGTTGGTGCTTCAGTATATGCTGTACATTGTTTGTCATCTGCCCCCCCCCCATTACACAAACCTTCCCTCTATTTAATTTCAGTAACACAAAGCAAACATGTGATAGCGCTCGAGTCGGTGTGATGCATAAAGCTCATAGAATTCTAATCATTCCACCCACTTATGGCACATCTTATTTCATAAGCAGTTTGTTAATAATGTCTAAGAGCAACATTAAATTCAGTTTTTTAAAAAAAAAAAAAGCCACTCGAGCCACGAATGAGTAAAACATATTGGTTTTGATTCTAAGTGGAATCAATAATGTGTTTAAAAAGTAAAGTCAAAAGAACAATTTGTATCCAAGAAATAAATCATCTGTATAATTTACATTAAATGACTAAATGACTACAAAAAAGCCCTTCATGCTTTCAGGACCTGATACGGTTAAAGGCTTTGCTAATAAATACATGTTCAAAATATCAATATAATAATACACAATATAATAATAATAATAAATAAAATATATAATATATAAATAATAAATGACAAATAATAAATACACAATAGATGTAAGCTGTCTCTGTGTAAATGTGGTTCAATGGATATTATAACAAGTGGTGTATACTATATCTTGTTAAATGAATAAAAAGTCAATCACAAAAAAAAAAACAAAAAAAAAAAACTCACAATAGCAAACAGGAAAGCAAAGAAATGGATAACATCTGAAAGTCTGTTGTTTGAGGACCAGAGTTCATGTGATTCACAATATATTTGTTTTGGAGAAACAAACATTTATTTGAAGACAAGGACGAGAAGAGTTCGAAAACCAGAGGGAACGTTGGAATGAAAATGCATCTTCATTAAGATCACACTTCACATAAACTAACAGACTAATTCGGCTAATGAATCCTCTTGGGTTAGCTACTCAACTGTTCCTTCCTTGGGCTTGTGTTGTTTTTGTCTTTTTTTATGTTATTCTATTCTTTTAGCTAAGTGCATAAGTGTAATGTATGAATGTTATAAATGCATAATTTGTTACTAGTTACTTAGGGTTTCATCATTTACTCTTCATTCTCTCTCATTTACATCTTCTAAAAACCTCAGATTTTTGTTATTTAATTTGGTCCACTTGTTGGTCTGAAATATACTGATAATTATTTCTCTTATTGTATTTGCTTACTTTTTTTCTTGCTTTTTGTCTTTCTCCCTACTTTATTATACACTGAAAAACTGGATCGTGACAAGAAACTGTCTTGTTGTATCAGATGTACTCTTCTTCCTTATAAGACTAAAAAAGAAAGAAATAAAAATTCCTTATAAGAGGTGGAAAGCCCATAGTCCAATTGCTGCCTTAGTTCTTGCTGCCTTCTGGTTGATTGCTATTGCTGCTGCTGCTACTGCTGCTGCTGGTTGAAATTGGTATCAATGCTACTTTATGTCAAATTACTTCCTGTAGTATTGCACAGATTCAGATAAACGGACTAGATTGAATATTAGATTAGTTTAGACTAAGAGGTTTGAAAGTTTATTGGTGAAATTGTACACTGTCAAACTCCCCTAAAAAACAACCAAGCCTTTGGTTTGTGTTGCTTTCTGTCTCACAGATTTTATATTATTTCATTTTGCTTGGATCATTTCCAGTTTTATATTTTTTAACCCACTTTTTAAGCTCACAGTCATCCTGCTGTCAGGCTAGATAAAAATCAAGTCTGCGCTGACAAGCAAGCGTACAGCAACTGGCCAGGTATGTGGGGGCAGGATACCAACTTGTCGTTCAAAAACTCTTTTTTATTTTTTTTTTAACACTTAAACACAACTGCATCTGTCAATTTCTGTTTGTAGACACATCAAACATTAGACTGTTTGCCTCCCTATTTGCAATATTAAACGTATTTAAACAGAGGTGTGCAGTGTCAGGCTTTCCCACTTTCCACTCTTTTCAGCCTTATAACAATAAATATTCTGCTCAGTTTTGATTAATGGTGATTGACAGTGTTTTCAGTCTTTTATGTTAAAACCATCAAATACCAGACAGAAAAGCCCACTACAGAACAGTGAACCACTATTTTGAAAAACCTAAATCCTATGCTGTCTTAATGGATATTTAATGGGTATTTCAGAGGATCCAAGGAAGGTTGTACTGGTCTTGCTTGAGTGACGGTGAACAGATGGCATTCCAGGCAGGAAAAAAGGGAGAAATCAAAGAGTTTATTGATCCAGCAGCTTAATTAAACAAGACTGAGTGTCAGGGCTTGGGCCACACAGTGAGTGAACTTCACAGCATCTGGTGTGAAACCTACCAGAGAGAGAGAAAACATAAAAGCACTACTGCATAAGGAACCAGGAGATAATGCAGTCTTTGTAAGCAACCTTGTAACACTCGCATACATGTTGTCACATGGCTACATATCCTCCAGGTCTCAACAGAGCTATTGACAATGTAGTAGGAAAACCAAGAAAAACAATGTATAGCATCAACAATAGCCATACAAGACCCCAGTGGAATCCGGGATATCACTTTGCAAAATATGTGCACTGGGAGTTTTCTGTGGGATTCACAGTGGGTTTCTGTTGTTGTGAATGCTGATTTTGCAGGAGAAATTAACATAAAGAAGTGAGTCCAGCACACTCTCAACACCACAAATAGTCACATTTGGATCCTGTATGTCTCTACTATGTCATACACAATTAACACCATGTTTGAAGTTCTGTAAATCAGTCTTTTTAAAGCCTATGCATAGACAATCACACCTGAGCAGGCCAATATTGAGCCTGGGCTCTATTCCGGGGGGCTGTCGAAGGGAGACTGATGGAGGCTGGCAGACAGGCGTTTAGGGAGGAGTCCGTCTGTTCCACGGTGTGGCAGAGCCAGCCACCATCCATCTCCATTATACACATCCACATGCCATTGGGCAGGGGACAACTCCTCAGAGAATGGCCAGAGGGGGGCGGGATGGGAGCAGAGGAGGAGGGAGGGGGTGTCTGTCAAACTCCTGTTATGCTGCTGCTCTCAGCTCCTGCTCCTCCTCAGCTCATACATGTCTCGCTTGTGTAAATCACTGACAGTGAAAAAAGGAGTAGTCAATGAAAGAACATGATGTGAATTTATTCTTCGAGGCATGCACTGCTCTGTCATCTCTCACTGCAGCATTTTTTTTTTCAAATTTTTTTCTTCTTTAGACTGCACACACTTTATTTATTAGTTCGTAACAGGCATACCCTGTAAAATGCCACTTAAACATTTACTTAATGATTTGTATAGGAAGCATTATCCATTCGTTATAGCATGCATAATTTTCAAGTCAACAAATAGATGACAAAAATTGTTGCTCTAAATGTCTATTTTAATTCAGTGCCTCTTAGCACTGTCTACAAAATATATAGACCAATATTTCAATGTGTTTACCACTCTAATAGTGTTTGTTGAGGCTGGAGAATTTAAGTGTTTAAGCACTCCAGTTAATACTGTAGACGAGTTGTTGACCCAGTCACAGGTGTTTTAACAGTGTAATATGACTTGTCCTCTAGCAGACTGTCCTGACTACTTTGGAATAAAGACTGTAAACATAATCTAACCACTAATGTAAAGTTATATCAAGTCTTTAAAGTTGGAACTATTTTGAATATCTGCTAGTTTATTACAAATTCATAAAGTTATGTTGGAAGGGAAATAAAATAAATTTTGATTAGAACTGTTGCCTCAAGCAAGAAGGTCCTGGGTTCAATTCCATCAATTGTGTGGCATTTACATGTTCTCCTGGGGTCTGTGTGGGTCCTGCCTTTGAACTCACGCTTCCCAGCACTATCCAGTGACATATACTACTAGGCTAATTGGTCTAAATCACTTGTAGATAAACTGGCAACTAGTGATGTAGTTCTCAAGACCGGTCTTGGTCTCGAGA
>JAPTGZ010000013.1:2226124-2242499 GCA_029814645.1 Fowleria isostigma
AATTGTTAGTCTAACCTGATTTTGACTCCTCCAGATTGAACAGTAATAAGTTGTCTTGAATTCAAGGTTCTCACTATGAATATCATCACTTTATTTATAAACGACAACAGGCAATCATGTTAATATTAACACCACTGCAAAGTTCATGTTGTTCTAATATAAAAAAAAGTTGCCAGCTGGCAGCCCGACTTTCCCTTTTCATACAATAAACTTTTTCTTCACCACTTGTACTCATTTATTAATTTCATAGTGTTTCTGTGGTTGTCACATGTCTATCATGCAAACAAACAACACACCTAATAATAACTGGTTGTATGTCACTTGTAGTACACTCCATTTTACAGGGTTGTTTATGAGCCAAGCTCTGACATGCTACCATTAACAGTACTGTGGCCATTTACACAAAGCTGAAGCAGAACAAATTACACTTGCCTTACACTGATGGAAAAACACTACAATTCATAAAATCTATTTTGATTACATGTCACCAATACATTTGATAGAATTAGACATTTTTATACCAATCAAGGCTTGACATGATAGTCAGTGGCAGTTGAATGCCATTTGATGCACAAATCAAGGTATTGCTTTATACCTTACTCTATTTTCTACAGCGCCATCGGTTTTCCACTGCTGTAGTTTAACTTTGGCATGAATGAAATGGCTGTGGTTAGTGGAGTTGAAACTCGAAACATAACTTTCGATATTAGTAAAAAGTAACGACAATGGATGAAGTGGAAGGGATGCTGTACTTGTTGCTCGGCCAGTGGCTTTGTGTCACAGAAAAGGTAAAACGATAGAGAAATGGGTACAAGTGGTGACATAAAACACGGCTCAAAAGTCAAGTTATGGAAGTCAATGTGAAAGTGCGAAGCCGAACATCGGCAGATAAAAGCTGATAGAGACAACATCTGGTAAACCAGTGCCTCATATACAATAGATGTGTCATGAACGGTGTGGTCTATGCAAACCAAGACACAAGTAACATGATAGAGAATGAAAGAAGCTAAAGATCTTTGATGTCACCCCGGTCGGTGGATGGGGTTTGCATTACGCCTTGTGTACATTTGACGATGCTCCCTCTGACCAATCAGTGGCCGGCACTGAAATTTTGTACCGACTCAGCCCGAATAGAACCGATCCGGAGGTGGTACAAAAAAAACCTACTTGTTCCAGGTACAACCCCAAGACTCAATCTGCTTTTCCTAGTAGAGCTGAGCTGAGCCGTGCTGGAAAGGTTTAGTGGAAAAGGGGCAATATTGTTCCCTGCCCTGTACTACCAATACCACAGTGCTGGAGTGTTACTCTGTAATGTAGTTTCAGTTTTGGCATGAAATCTCATTTTAGGTTTGTGGAAATCATAGTTCAGACTATTTACACCCTTAAATCTAGCAGAAGGCTTGGAGTACACTGGTTATGGTTCAACCTTAATTCTATAATGCATGCATTTACTTGCCGCTCACACTGACTTGAAAGTGACTACATGGAAATAAACAAGAACAAATCAGCTGTCTGTGACTCTGTGACTGCACTGCAATTTTCTCCATCTGAAAAACCAATAAATACAAAACAAGGAAAGCAAAATGTCCCTCAAATTCTGAGGCAAATGCCAGACACCTGCATCATGTGATTATCTCTCATCCTCGCTCCTTTTCACATATGCATCTACACATTCAGTCAGATTGTTTAAACATCCCCCAAACTGAGACAGCCCAGTGGTGTCCATGTCTCCAAGTGATTAATGGTTGCTCATTGTACCTCACACTTACCTGCATTCAGCGTTTGATTGATGGGGCTTTGTGCTTGACAGATGGACAGATGTGGCATTGCAGAGCACCCAGGCAGGGAGCATCATCTCGGTCCTGATGGCATCAGCAGCCTTTTTTTTACCTAGTGAGGAGAGGAAGAGGAAAAAATGAGAGAGAATTTGAGTGAGTGCCATTTGGAAAGTGCAAATGGCTCAGATTTTGTTTTTTTTTTCTTTAGTGAGCTGGTCAAAACAACAACTGGTTGACATTTGGTGCAAATATCACTGACGAACATGAAATAAAAGTGGTAAGTGACCAAGTTTAATGGCCTTTAAATGCATGTTTTTACCATGGAGCTTTTTGCTGAAAGACACATTGCCCCAGGGCTTCCTAGTGGCTCAATTGGAAAAAGTACATGGTATACAAGTATAAAATCCTGTGCTTCTAATAAAGGATGACTAGACTTGAGCTCACACGGATTCTGGAGGCAGATAAAATACTCAAATAAAACTGCACTATGCAAAACACAAGCAGAAATTTCTTTCCAAGAACACCTCGGCAGACATCCAAACACAAGGCAAAATCTGGGGTCAAAACCAGTGGAGGTTTGCAGGAATCATGCCTAGAGTGTTACTGAGGAGAGCAGATTCAGCCAGAAGGTTTGGAGGTCATCTCACAGGTACAGCTATGAAGTATGCTGGGGCTAACTCGTGCACAGAAAAGGAGAGCTCAGTGTGCACATGCTAAGAAAACAAAGAAAAAGCTACAAACAGGAAACAGAGACTGTTTGTTTTTAACCCATAAAGATCCAAACAGCCATTGATGACCAAAACCATCTACTGATCTAAAATGCTTCATAACTTCTGAACCACTGATTCTATCGATACATGTAAATACTTGGTGTAAAATGTAGTTTGTCCTCTTTTCATGATCATCAGATATGACCCATTTGGACATTCAGAGGCTTCGTAGTGAACCTGGAAACACTGTCATCCTCCACAACATTAAGCCTGTTTACATGACCATAAAAATCTCAAAACTGGGAGTAGTCTGATAATTACCATAATCGGATGTGATGCGTTTAAAGGCATGTCAGAAATGCAATAATCATAAAACCCTTGTTCACATGTTCTGTCCATTATTCGATTTCTTTCAGAGTACATATGTGATGACGTAAGATGTACACTCCCTCTTATTTTTAAAACGTCTGGTCGTGTCTCAGACATTCTGAAGGACAACTTTTGGAATATGTCACCATTTCTGTATTTCCTATCATCAAGCAGATGGAGGATGTTGAGAGTTTGAATTTGTTTTAACATAAAATTTATTTCCTCTTCACTCCAGGCGTGTGTCTTTGCCAACTTTTCACTGCTACATGCCATGTTTGTTTAACCTTTCCCTAGGCTCACGGTGTCTCTGTGTAACTTCTGTTTCAAATTTTTTTTTTTTTTTTTTTTTTTACACATGCGCAGATGTAAAAGAAAGAAAGAAAACGGATTAACCTGTATACAAGCATAAAAACATTGGAGTTTTGGGGAGAAGTTTAGATGTGTTAATTTGATTTCTCATAATCAGATAACTGCAATTATCAGATAATGTCTATCAGATTATCCTGTTTACATGATCACTGGAATAATCTGATAACTCCAAGGGGCTCACTGATTCACCCATGGAGTTTAATAAATGGCAGTGGATGGAGACACTCGTTTTATGTTCAGTTAATGATATATTTTACTAAAAAACTCACTTTTTCTTCAGTCTTCTGTGTTTTTCATATAATAACCCTCAACTTTATTCTGAGCAATTATGAACATCCACATGATCAGCAAATTAAATATAGGGAAATACCTGATGTTCACTGAAAAAATTTCAAAATACACAGGATTAGGGCATAAAAAAATTGCGATAAATCACTTAAGACAAATATAGAGAATGAATATTTTGGAACTGGTCTTTGTGGGTTAAAGACACATTTTAGCACAACACATACAATTTCTGTCTTGGGCTATTTGGCACACTAATTGCAAATCAATAATATGAAGAAAGATGAAAATTATGTAAGAGCACATTATATCATATCCATTTTAAAGGGGTCATTTTAGTTGAACCTACTTTTACAAGTGTTTCGTTCATTTATTTGTGTATTTGGAACCTAATGGGTCATATGAATATGGAACCTCCAGGTGCTGCAGAGCTATCTTTATATGCATTTTCAAATCAAGGAGATTGCTACAACCCATTTTAATTCCTTAATTTGTTGTAGACTCAACAAATTAAGAAGGAATTAAGAAGGATAAAACGGTTAGCTATGTTTTGACATTTGCACATATAAGGCCAAGACTTGTGACAAAGGTTTCTCTGATTATGTCATAATTGTTTATCAGCAGCAGTGGTTGTAGTCCTGAAAATATATCCAAACTTCGAGCCAATTACCTAAAATGTTGTATTAACAAACACAAGAGGCTGAATGGCACAGAGCAGCACGGTCAACTATCTGGAATGGTGGTGTGTGAAGTGGCTTATTCACATTTAAAGGGCCAGCGCTTAGAACTACCTTTCTGGTGCCATTACTCAGAAATAGGGTTGAAGGTGGGCCTGTGGAGTTGAATTGAATAATGAAAAATTCAGACCCAAGCATAGCATTTACAGTTTATTTAGACTACAGGAAAATATTTTAAAATGTATAATCCCATTTAAAAAAAACTAAATATCACTTCTTTGATACATAGCATCAATGAAATGTAGCTTAATATAACAATAGGTGCACAGTTAACGGATTTTCACAGGCATTCACAAATATAATCAGTGTTAAACGTTGTGGGTGTTATGTGTGGTTTCTCAGAGGGAGCATGAAAACACCTGAGCTTATTCTCATAACTTTTTAAAGTGAGCTCGACATCTTCACCGGCAAAAACAACCTGACGGCAATTGTCCAAACAAGAGTAAACTGAAACTCTCTCTGTGGATTTTCCACCATTAAACTATTATGTTCTATGATTTGTTATGGTTTTTGTCTTGCTAAAAAAAATTTGTTGCCTTTCACAATAGTATCATATGCTCACAAAGAAGGAAATCATGTATAATTATGTTCTTGTGCAATTTAGGCTTTTATTTTTTGCTTCTGCCTTAAATAGCATGTTGTGTTTCTGCTTGGAAAGTACAGTGCAGCTCAGTGGGATTTGGCTGATATAACAAAAGTTAATTGGAAAACCAAAGACAATATGAACTCCAAACTAAACCTTACCTCAGCTATGCTTTTACTGCCACTAGAAATGTGTGCAATACTAAATATGTTAAGGACAACTATAAATAATAAGGACAACAAGGAAGAACACGGTCTTCTAAATTTGCTTATTCTTAAGGTAGACATCTCCAACAAGTGGAACATTGTGAGGAAATCCTTAGCACATCAATACAAAACATGTACTTTTTTGTCTTTATTTCCATCCATCATTTATTTTTATAAAACTCTTATTTCATGGTATGTTATACCTTTTCTCTGCTATCTAGCCATACCACTAAAAGCCTACTATTTCAACATAAAGACGAAATCTGAGAGAGACCAGCACTCTATTGTGTTGCTGAGGTGAAGGCAGTGATTTCTGTACAAGCAGCAGACAGAGCCATAAATCATATGTCTACTAATGGCAGTTCCAAATGAGGCCTCTCATCAGACAAGACAAGCGCCTTGCTTTGTGTGATACTTCAGGCTCCACTATAACATCTGTGTGCTTTCAAGCAACTGTGCATGAGGTGTGTGTAGCCCTTGTATTCATTAGGAATTGTCTACTGAGCCCTAACAATTCAATTTAGTGTAATCTCAACAGTTGTGAAGCAAGTATTTTTTCTTAGAAATTTTGGGGTGAAGCAAAATGTCACATTTAACAACAAAACTTCATTTTTAGAAGCTATGATGCGACTGTCTACTTCCAGGTTTGATGAGTTTACTTACTTTCTAAACAAATTCAGTTTAAACCATAAAGACCCAAACCTCCACTGGTGACCAAAGACATCTACTGATCCAAAACGTTTAATAATATCCACTAGTCCTTTCAATACATGTAAATAATTGGTGTAAAATACAGTTTGTCATCTTTTCATGATCATCAGATATGACCTATTTGGATGTTCAGAGGCTCCATAGTGATCATATAAACACTGTCATCTTCTACAAAATTGATTCACCAGTAAAATTTTTGGAGTTTTACAAATGACAGTGGTTGGACACTTGCTTTTACATTCAGTTATTGATATCTTTGCTGAAAAAGTTGCTTTTTCTTCAGTTTTACCCGTTTTGATATAATGACCTTTGAATTAACTGAGTTTTTATGAACATCTAAATTAATTATAGTTAATTAAATATAGGAAGATGCCTGCTTTACAGTACAAAATGCAAAATACAGAGTGTAATATTATAATAAAAGGTGATAAATCACTTAAGAAAGGTTGACCAGGGAGAAAAATCCATTTGGGAGCTGCCATAAAAGTGGCACTGGGTCTTGATGAGTTAAATTCCTAAAGAAAGAATAGAGAGGCATTTTCACGCCCCTTCCAATATGCAACATGGGATCTAACCACAGAAAAAATATATATGAGTAATGGTCTGTGGTTAATGATTAATGATTTGATCCCATTTTAACTGCACCATCAACTACACATGATGGTTGTCTAAGAGAAAATAATTTTTCTGGTCAATGAAATTGAAGTATTTTTAAACATTGAAAGAGGTTAATATCACTACAACTCTGGTCATGTTCATAGATGCAACAATATCATCAGTGACTCAAAACAGACTCCAGAGAGACACCTATGATGCTATTGATTCTATTTTTGTTAACTAGTCTATTTACGTATTTTCAGTTTGGTATTTCAGCAGTTTTACCACAAACTGCAACTTTGCTGACATGTAAAATAACTTCAACTGGCATACAATGACAAATCAAAGAGGGTTATGATTTTATTCTGAATTTACGTTCCATGGAACTGGAGGCTATTGGACTTGGTCTTTCTAGAGGGAACTACAAAGGAAATGTATGTTCAAATATGTAAATCAAAAATACCCCAGTGCAATCAGGTCTTTTTAAAATACTGACACAAAACAGAGAAGATATCATATAAAAAGGGTTTACATCATCAAAGTTCAGTTCTCAAGTGACCTGTACCCAGTCAGAGTGAGGGCGAGGGCTTTCAAGTGCACTCATGCCAAGATGATGATAATCCAGCAGCTGATACAACACCCTGCTCTGAGACCATAAATTAAAAGTCATAGTCTGCTGCCTGCAAGAGACCATGACACAATTTGATGTCTAACCCCAGAAGGGGTCAGTGTCTCTTTTTGAGTGCCAAACCATTGAATGTTGGGCTTTTGTTCCATTTGGCAAGCGTATAATGGAGTTTGAGAAGGGTGTGCTGGTGCTGTACGGAGATAGGGACTGAATGGAAGAGAATGTAATTACTATACCTGTCTATGCAACAATGGCTAACCACCTTTGTCGCCCCTCACTCCACTTGAAGGAGCCAGACAGCAAGTGCTGTTGGATTGTGGGAGCACAAAGGCCGCCCTTGCTGTGACTCCCAAATCAGTGTCTTACACTAACACTCACTAGAGCAAAGGGATATGCCACAGTTCTCTTTAAAAACTAGATGTTTATATCTGGACACATGTATATTTTAACAGCAATGAAAGACCATGATTTGTTTTTTTCCTTCTTAGCTACCTCGTTGCATAAAAATCCAATTTTCCAATTACTCATCATCAGGAAATAACGCAACATTACAGCAAGTATAAAAGTCAGAGGCATACAAAAGGAAAAAAATAACTGTTACAAAGTTCTGAACTACTTCAATGAAGGAACAAATAAATTAAAGTGCAAGTTGACCGGGTTCTATCTCCCCTAAACAGCTGTTTCCCTCACATTTCCCTGAAGGAAAAAGTCCTGTCCTATGTGCAACAGAGCTGCACAATTAATAGAATGTAATTGTAAACAATTTGATTAACTGCTGTATGGTGATATTTAAATCTGATCTATGGTGATATTGTGGACTTAGTGACACTGAGCAAAGAGTGGTATGTTTAAAACATGCAAAAAGCACCTTTGTGTATTATTTCTATGTTCATGCATATTTTAAGTTTCTTATGCTGCGTCAAGTTTGTAAGACATAACATTTCTAAATGAGCAGTAAAACTGCATTTTCCTTGACAACCAAGCAAAAATCACCCACAATAATTGCAATATAGGTTTTTCACCAAATTGTTGCAGCCTTCTGACACTATTTAAGTAAAATATCAACACATGATGATGCCGTTCTGTAGCTAAGTAACAAGATAAAGACAGAGAAAAAAGGAAGAAAAGCACTGATAGTGACTGTGATAATGATGGTATTTGTAATGAATAAGATGACATGAGATTACATTACAAATTACATAAACCTTCATCTTGGCCATAATCAGCTCCCTCGGTTGTCTTTAAACACTCAGACTGAACCCTATATTGGTTAAAAAGCTTCATAAATTAACTTTGATCTAAACCAAATCATCGGAACTTCAAACATCCGTCCTTCAAAGCTCTTTGTAGTTTCAGTCAGTAATTAAATATGAAGCAGAAGCAGATGCTGAGGCCTAGCTGGTAAAAACAACTTGTCTTGTAAATAAAGTGTGAGGTTTCAGAGTTCAGGTAGTATCTCGGCATTTTATGAGCTTGTCCACAATCACAGATAGTTGGAAGGGTACCTGCAGGCACCTGAAGTACCATTTCCAAAATAGCATCACCTTGAGGCATTGTACATCCTTGTGGTTGACTTCCATCTCTCCTACTCTTTTATTTCGGCCAAGTTTATTCTATTTCATTTCTCAGAGGAAGTCACAAATTATAAAAGGCAATGCAACGGCTGTTATATTGATCAAATATGTGACATTTCAATAAATGCTCATCATTGAACTATCACAGACTGCAGGTCCTCACCATAAAATCTTTTTTATTGCTGCTTCAAATCATCAAAAGATTGATTTTTTTTAATGCACCAGGTGAGTGTTTTCACAAAACAGAGAAAAATGATGAAGTGTTTTATTTAAATTCAGCTTTGGTAAACCCAAATCTACCTTAACAGCTAGAAAGCTACATTTTAGGGGATTAAAAAAAATACAATTATTCTTTATCATCCCCATGACAGAGTTGAGCCAGACTACATTAATTTAGTAGCAAAGACACAAAACTACCCTGTGACCATTAAACAAAATCACCAATAATTGTTCAAATGTTGTGTTATGTTTATTTAATGTGCATGATGCAAGCAGTGCACTTCAAGAACTAGATTTGTTACTTACTGCAGAGGACATTTTAATAAAGAGTAAAATACAATTAATGTTTTAGAATTTAAAGACACTAAAACGCATCAAATACTAACAACAGGCAAATCATCTGACCCCATCTTTAGGCTAGGGAGGAAGACTTAACCTCCAAAAAGAACAAACCAATAAAATACTACAGTGTTCATTCTCATTCATAGTCACTGAGGTTTATATGTAATAATACAATATGTAACGTCAAGGGGTGGAACGATAATGTGAATTTGAATAAATTAGTGATTAATATTTGTCATTTGCAAATCAGCATCACCAGCTTATTAACCATGGTAAGAGTAAAACTGCCCCAAAGACCCATTAGATAGATTATATTGTGAAACATGAAAAGCATGTACAAGACAAACATCAAAGGATTAGAAACAGACAAAAAAAATATGGCATCACTAACTGCATTTGCTTTACATAGAAAACTTTGTTGAGAGGGTACCACTTATTCCTTGTCCATTGAGGCCTCATCTCAATCTCATCTGATACTGAAAAGAACACTAGAGACAAAGTATTTCATATAAAACTAGAGACCAGATGAACAAGTTTAACTGTAGATGATTTTATATCAAGCTCTTCAGCTTTGATACTTTTGACTGACCAAACCTGGCTTGCATATTATATCTGTGATAGAAAAGTGTCTGCAGCTGAACAAATGAGTCCAACAAATGTCATGTTACTGCTTTCCATGTATGTACTGAGGAAAGTGGCCAGACGTTGTTATTTCAGGACACGGCTATAGCATCACTGAGCTTGCTTTGATAACAACTTAAAATATTCTCTGATGTGACTAAATATGTTTCATGGCAGTTGAAGAAGAGGCCTCTGGAGAGCTACTGAAACAGACTTTGTGTGTTGAATGGCCAAGAAAATCTGATTTGGTTTGTTCTTTGAATGTTACTGTTAGTTTTGCTATGAAGGAAGGTGCTCTATTAAAATAAGAGGAGCCATCAGGGGCTGGTATATCCCCCAACCTCCACGAATCAAATAACAAGTGGTACTTCTTACTGATAACTTCACTGCAGAAGAGTTGAATAGTTTCTTCAGTAGTTCAGGAGTAAGTTACTGGAAAAAATATTAAATGATTTTCTAGTTCTTCTCCAAAAGCAAAATTCTGGCAAAGGGTATGATGGACACCATGGCCTGATTACTGACAAAACAGCTGAGAACACCACACCAACATGTAACTGAGAGACTGGAGCAAGTTTGGTAAAAAATGTAATGGAAAAGAAATGATTACCAACTTACAGACAGATGGACAGACATGCTGACTGATTACGTATATGTCTGATGTATAACTGACTTATACATAACAAATTAAAAATAAAAAATACATTATATATTTGTATGAGGGGCCACATGAGACATTATTCAGGATTTCCATTTACACTCACCTATAAAATACATCCACACACACATGTGAAATGCAGTCGCATGCACACATGTGAAACGTGTATAATACGCTCAGTATGTTGTGTAGGCTAAAGATACATGCAATACAGGTGAATTTTTAAATAAAACGAAATTATTTGTATTACATGTCTGTCCTAACATTGTCCATTTTGCATTTTATCATGTTTGCATTTTATGGTGTCTGTATTTGTCTCTGTATGTAGTTTGTGTGTTTTTCTTGTGTATGACATCAACCTGCCAGGAGGTCTGCAAATGGAAATTAGCCTTGGGCTATAATCTGGCATGTTTACATTTATTTTTTTTAAATGTTCATTAATGTGCATTGATCCTCCTT
Source organism: Fowleria isostigma (assembly GCA_029814645.1). NCBI lineage: Eukaryota > Metazoa > Chordata > Actinopteri > Kurtiformes > Apogonidae > Fowleria > Fowleria isostigma. The sequence goes on from JAPTGZ010000013.1 coordinate 2,236,968, forward strand.
TCTCAAATAAAATAAATAAATACCGGTACATTCACACACGCAGAGCCTGCCCGTGGCATAGGCAGACTAGGCGGCCGATCAGGAAGTATGTGCGTGTCATTAATACATCTGTAACATGTGCTACTCAGACATCTGTGGGTGGATGTAAACAGAGGCGAAGCTCACTTCAAAATAAAATAAACTGGTGTCTGTGGATCAACCACAGTAAAATTACCATGTTGACGTAGAAAAACCTGGATGTGACAGTACGAAATATATTGTGACATGTTGGAGGAGCAGCTAGGAGGGGGTTTACCAGCATGCATTGGGGCAGGGTAGTTTCAGTTGTTGGGAACAATGAGTCAGGCTGCTTGTAAGTTTAATGAGGCTCTGTTTTAGGTCAAATGTGAGACATTTTATACATCCCGATGCAGAGAGGGGCGCCACATCTGTATTTCACCTAGAGTACCAAAGTGCCACACGCTGGCCCTGTACACATGCAAGTGAAAACGCACACACACACGAAAATGCACAAACACACTAAGAGAGAAAGTATTTCATGTGTGAAAGTGTTTTACGTGTGTGTTTGTGCGTTTTCACATGCATGTGTGAAAGTATTTCATATGTGTCTGTGAATGCAATTTCACTGTAAACGGAAGTCATTTCAGTGTAAACATAGAGACTTTTATTCTTTGCTGTATTTGGCCTGGGGGCAAGGTTATGTCCCTTATGTTTGATGTGGGTTCATGTGTCCGGTGTCAAGGGTCAGTTCAAGTCTCCAAAGTTTGGTAACGCAATTCATGTCTTGACAGCTGTCCTGTGGAGATTCACACCTCTGAAATGGGTCTATGAGAAAATGAGACCTGGTTCTTATTGTTCATATCCAGACCGACGGAGAGGAAGGAACTAACCGGCTCTGCTCAGGCTAGGCTAAGCTAAACCTGGTGTTGAACTAACTTCATAGATAGAACTATGAGTTTTGAAAGCCAATATCTCAACAAAATACATTTATCTATCTTCTACATCTTACTTGTGGTTTGCAGGTTGCTAATATGATAACTTGCATAAGTGAGAATGCATATTAATTTGGTGGAGAGCACATCCATCACCCAAATAAATGTGAATCTCAGCTTTCACTAGTAACACGGCTGCAGGTGTATCAAGAGAAATCCTGGAAGAGATAAATTAAGACCCTGTCTTTAATGTCAACAGTAAAAGCCTGCCTTGCAGTGGATGTAGGGATCTTTTACTCAACATTCTCCAGTGGACATGAATAGGCAATGAAGAATCTTCAAAAAAAAAAAAAGTCTGTACTCTTGTGTTCTGCCAAGACATCACTGCATAATGCCGCCAGCTACACACGCCTGAACCAGTAGGTCTAGCCATTATGAGACATCATGAATTTGAAAGGAAAGTACTGATCAATGATTTAAATGCTTTAGGTCACTATATTTATACACTGAACTGAGTTTCTCACATCTATGCCAATCAAGCAATCAAATTACAGGAATGATGGCGTTTGCATCCCCAGCAGTCTCAGTGGACTCTCAAATGATGGGATGATTAATGCTACAATTGACAACTTTGATCTTCATGCACAAAGGCTATGCTAGCAAAGAGAGCTTTGTGCCAATCAATACAGTGTACAAACAGCAGTGGAAAGTCTTCTGCCAGAATTTTCCAGCATGACAGGATGAAACACAATGAGCAGTTTTTCACAATAGGATAACCAACTGCTGTCACAGATGTTGAGAGAGTGGACTGGCTCAAGTCACTTTGGTTTGAGTGGAAACGTTTAGGATAGGCACAAAACTCTAATTCTGTATGGCTAAAAAAAAAAAACACTGGACAGAAACAGTTACAATTATACTCGGGGTTGTCGTATGCACTTGCTTTCACCTTTAATATGCCTACCTCTCAGCTTCCCCTGAATGTGAATGGATTTCGGCAGCACATATCTGGAGCCATATATTAAACTGTTACTTCATGAAACAGTCATCACCCACCAAAAGCCAGTGCTTTAGAGTCCTGTGGCAAAAGGCCCGAGGTTGACAAAAGGAAATATAGAGCAAGCAAAGTATGACAACAGCACCTCAAGAAGTGCAAGAACTTACTCACATATGCAGCCGCACAAAAAACAAAAATCCTCAGACTTTTTGCACATGTGACCCTATATAGTATAATGGCAGATGAAACAGTAGTTACAACATAAGTGTAGGACAAACATCTCAAATATCTGCCAACATAGATATATCTGTTTCCATTAGTTCATCAAAGGATCTTTAAGAAAACCAAACCTTTGTTTTAAATGTACATAGTTTTATTACTAGCAAAGTGTCAGTTAGAGGCTAGTAATGTCACAGGTTTTCTGAAAAAAATAAATTAATTTAAAAAAAATGTAATATCTGTATTGAGTAGTGAAAATCTACCAGCATCTTGCAGTCATTTTGGGCATCACTAGTTAGCTTCAGTGGATACTATATGTTAACATTCCTTGTAGCCGATCCATTGGAGATTCAGTGACTTACTCAAAGACACTTCAAAAAGATGGACATTTTTCCAACAGGGACTTGAGGTCCTCTGTTTTGAGAGGCAAGTATGTGTTTACTCACCAGGGTGCTATGCAACTCTGCTCTGTTTTGTCATTCTCACAACTTGAAAAGTGTCAAGCAAGAACAGATTTCTTTTCATACTCTGGCCTTCCTCACTTTTAGGTGACAGCTGCTGAGTTGGCACATGTGCACCATGCTCTTAAGCACAATCTCAGCTTCGACAGCAGCGCTGACTGTGCACAGACACAGAGGACACTGTGGATCTTTGTGACTTTTTGTGATTGGCAAAAAGATATCAAGTAGAAGGACCAAAGCAAAAGCAATTTTCAGGAGCTGGGTGGAATATATTGAGGTCAAGTGAACTTCATTTTTTTCCCCACATTCACTTTACATGAAGCCTGGTCTCTAACACATTCATTATGTCTGAACAGCAGTGCCCTAACAGCTCTTGGCACAGTTGTGAATGCTGATTTCCTGAACTTTCATGATGTATCCACACAATAGTTGTGTTGCATTTGATGGCAGTAGTGCAGTGTCAGAAAAAAAATGTCAAATTGAAAGCTTCCTTCCCTAAATATGAAGGGGTATTGACAAGTAAAGTTATGCAGGTATATGTTAGTGTATTTGTATTATGACTTGAAGCTAAATTTTTAATTCAAACCTTTGGTAAGACAATGTTAGATGCAAATAAGATCAAACAGAGGCTTTGACAGCTTGGGAATCAAAAAAAAATTTTAAATGCTAAGAACTAGACACCATGGTAAAGTCACAGTGGAAAACTGCCTTTCAGTTTTTAAAAGGAAATCAAAAACCTGATAATTACTCATATGCTGAACAATATGATTTTATTTTCAGAAGCACTCAGCAGTTGTTGAAGTGCCTTGAAGAGCCCTCACTGCTTTCCCATCACACCACACCCAAACACACTCAGAAAGTGTGACAGAAAAAGAGCAAAAAGGCAAAAAGTGCTTTGGTGCATGATTTTACAGGCGACACTTTAACGTCTGTCTGCGATTCTGCACAAGCATCTCACTCTCTGGGTTTATTGACCGGCCCTTTCTGGCTCAGCTGCAATGACCATCAGATCAGCCATCCTTTGCTTCACAGTTTATGAACTTCAAAGCTGCGCGGCCAGAAGTGAGCAGATGATGGACTGCTGGGACGTTAAAGAGAGATAGCACAGAGCCAAGGCTCTGCTTCTAGCTGTTTAATTCCAAATGAGGGGGATGACAAGGCATCCTGTGAGTAGAAAGTATGGGTGGGCTGAGAGGTAGTAAATAAATCAGAGCAACAGTATACTGAGGCACAAGGCCTTGCAATGCTTTGTAAGTAGTAAGTAGGAGTCTCTGATCAATACATGCATTTACAGGCAAGTCAGAACCCAGTAAAGCTTATTTGTACTCTGTATTTTGACTGCTGAGTTTTGAGTAAGTTGGATATGTATAACTGAAGGGTTGAGGCAACAAGAGAGAGGATTATTATACAGGTCAAAGACAAAAAAATAATAAGTTTATCTTAAACAGACAATTAAATTCTGACAGTTTCTGCAGTAAAGAAAACAATCAGTTTGTTCCAAAGCCTTCAGACTACTTCACCTTTTCAGACTTAGACAGCTAATGAATAAATAAAATGGCTTTCTCTTCAGTGTCTTCATTAGGTCAATGTCTTAAATGAATACAGATTTAATGTCTCACATAATAGCTATCTGTCCTGCCACACAGTCGACAGTAATGCTTTCCATTGCTCTCCATCACCATTTATTATTTATTATAAGATAGCAGTCTATGTTTGTGTTTAAACTATACCAGCAGATTTTTAAACCTGTCCACTTTCTTACAATTAGAGAAAAGTCCTTTTATAAAACATGGGAGACAAATGAAAATCCCAATACCCCGAGCCTTTTGGATAATAAAATCAGAAAACACAGGGAACAAAAAATGCTACAAGATTTGATAAATATTACTCATACACACTTTCAACATCCACAGCACCTGGACACCAAAGGTCTGATTTTTTTTTTTTTTTTTTGGCTGAATAAATTTACCTTGTCTTATGATCTTGATTGTTAATTTCAGTCAGACAATTGGGATTGAGGCGTGCTGCACACGTCTGTATGGCGCCTCTTAACAGTTTGTGTCTGTGTGATGAATTTAATGAGTTTAGTCTTTGTGGAGAAAGATGACCTTCTAAAATGACATTGCAGATAAAAAAGACTTCTCATCTGCTCAGACAAAATAACAGCAAATGTCATCCCCAAGGTCCAACAGCTGTCGGCAAGTTTGATGTGAAACTCTCTGATTCTGAAGGTTTTGATTTAAGGATCTATTTTCAACATCTACTGTTTGCATGCCCACCCACACACACCTAGATGTACCCGATGACACACTCAGACATGCATAACAGAAACGTGCAAATACACGAACAATCACCCAAGTGCACAGAAAAAGATTTCAGCAGAGTATCAGCTGTTAATTCACTATCCGCTGTTAAAGCAGAGAATCTACATCACACATGGTCCTCACACATCACTCACCACAGATTAACAATATGATCAATTCAGCACCATACTCTGATACACTGACCAACGGAGCAATTATTTAGCAAATAATGACAGAATTCTTCAAGTGTAATTACCCACATATTTTTTGTGACTATTGTGACTAGAAGCTAGATACTTAATCATAAAAAGAACACAGATTTGTATTAGGCAGCACTGGGATTCATTCATTATTATCCAACAACAAAGTATCTACGTACCTTCATAAAATAACATCCTTCCACATACAGCCAACTTGACAAGGGGAAGCAAATTGTGAGGTTGGCCTAATAATGGGTAGGGAGTTTAGAAGACATGCCGCTAAATACAAGTTAAAGAAAAAACTAGGATGGAAAAATTCCTGGTGTCTGTCATAATCTTCATGTCAGGCAGATATCATCTCAATTTTTTTTTTCTTTTTTTTTTTTTTTTTTTTACAATATAATCATATTATCTAGAGTTAAT
>JAPTGZ010000013.1:2285780-2297256 GCA_029814645.1 Fowleria isostigma
AGGTGTTTGCTGGTGCAGCTAAAATGTTTGAATGTGAGCACATACAGTACGCTACATGTCCCAAAAACATTTGGTCAGATTGACAGGTTGAATGCCCCGCCCAGTCTCCAAAGCCATTCTTTTAATGTATTATTTGTTTTACTTTACGATCATTTGTTAAACAGTATTTGTATGTTGAAGCATTTGATACCAGTAAGGAAAGCCCTTTCTAGTTCTTTATTTTAATTTATAATTTGTTTAATTTATGATTTTTTAATGTATTTTTGTAATAAGAGACTCAATTTATAGTTGCTTGTTTAACAGTATTTAAATATTTGATGTTGAAGAATGCCAGTGAGGCCCAGTTTTTTGGAACATCCCTTGTGTAACTCCAGGGGTTTGACAGATGAATACAGTTCAGTAGTTCAACCTAAAATACAAAAGCCATGCACTGAAATTATCTGGGTTGGGGGTTTATTTATTTGTATGAGCTACATCAATTAGCTATAATCATCTGGAAATTATTTAGTGACATAATGTCATACATATTCAGAATAATGAAAACAAACTATTAATTCCATAATTTATTTACATGATACACATCTATTTACTCAAATGTCACAAGTTATCTGAATTTTTTTTATTTTTTTATTTTTTTACAAAGACATCTGGAAATTAGGATCTGGAGAAAGTATGGAATTTTAAAATCTAAAAAGTGTAGGAACCCTGTGTATCTAATAGGCGATGATTTTATACAGGTAGCAGACACTTTCTCCGACAGACCACATAATTCCAGTGACTAACCTGGTGGGACTTGTAGAAGAAGAGGCTGAAGTTAGTGAAGACAACCCAGAGCTTCTGCCACCCGTTGCTGTTCTTAAACTTCCTCAACAGGTTCCCTGACAGCTGGTTCTGTCAACACAGTCCATGAGACAAAAAAAAGAAACCATTACAGACATATGGATCCATAAAGTCAATGAAATTCAAGAAGATAATGTATTCTGTTGTGTTACTTTTGGAAAAAACAGGAATAAGAGACATGACACCTACTATCAACACTAACACAAGCTGTATTAATTAATGGTATGATATTAATAGTTACAGCGGTATCTCCTGGCAGATGCTACAGTGAGGCTCCATTTAGGGACCCTTTGTAGTTGTTGCTGTTGAATATGTGCAACTAAACCTTACTAACACAAGTTACTTTTCAGATTCAACTCAAAGGTCGTTTGACGTTGGTCAGATTGCAGTCAGCGGCTGAGGTTGTGACTATTGCAGTACCTCTCTACTCCAGCGGGCGTCACTAAAGAACAGGCTGTGTGTCCTGTACCAGCAAGCCACAGAGTGACACATGGGCCCCTGAAGGCTGCTGAGGGGCCTCGTCAACTCACTGGCCGCACTACTGGCCTCTAGCAATGTGAGTGTGGACAGACAGAGGTAAAACCAACAGACAGACAGACAAAGGGAGGTGAAGGTGGTGAGAAGGAGGACACAGGGACATGACGGGTGAGGATTTGGAGACAGGGAGAGGGACAGAAGAAGGGACAAAAACACACATGTGAGTGGAAAAGTAAGACAAAGGACATTGGGATAGTAGTCCTTTGCCTGTGGAGAAGAAACAAGCAAACCACAAAGTAGAAACACCACTGGACTCCACAGACATGGGATGTGTGGACGGAAAAACTGTTGGTGAAGAGAAGACAATTAACACACAAACACTGAGACACAACGCTGTTGGGTACCTCCACAGCAACACTAAAGTCCACCATGGACACACTGGTGTTGCGATGCCAGCAGACGTGCACGGTGGTGTTACCACGGTGACCTTGGCGCTCAAGAGATGAGCGTGAGCCCCCGAGTTCCTCCTCCGACTCCTGCTCAGCTCCACCATCCTCTGTCAGCTCTGGGGAACGACGGGCAGGTTAAAGACTGTGGTTAGAAAAGGAGGACTGGGAATCTTCATCTACTCCACTACATCACAGAGGAAAAACACTGTTTTCACTCCATTACATGTGCCTGATAACTTACTAATTGCTTTTCAGATTACAAATTTTCATCCTCTTCCTATCCAGTCAAAACCAATTATGTGCAAAATGTAATGTTTGTGATAAACAGATGGCGTTTTCTTTATGAGTTGAGTTGAATATTCAGCTCCATCTTAAGCTAAATAAACTTTTAAACACCTTCTTTGGTTCACTGAATAAAAGTAGTCAAAACACTGAGCCCATGATACATTTGAAATGAGTGCAACTTTAACATCTACAACAGTAAACTGAAACATACACATTAAAAAATAACTGATAGCAAAACACTGACAGGAACCATTTGACTGCACAATATGAACTCTGAGTTTTCATACTTTAAGTACATTTTGGTGGCAATATTTTAATAATGATGTTGAATACATTATTTTAACTTGTACACAGTGTAACAGTGGGATATTCTCACACTGTGCTATTAATACTTGTACTTGTTTAAGGGTTTATTCTTTTGCTATTTCATCAGTTATTACTTTAACAGTGCTGTCAGTGCAGTACATGAATATGAATATGTGTTGCAGACAGCTGGCAAACTTTCAAACTGTTTTAGCTAAAAATCCTGGGGAAAGTGCTGTACCTCCTACATGAACTGTTATTGATGTTTTAAATGGTTGCAACTTTATTTTTAAACTGCTTCACTTGACAGCTTTACTGAAATAGAAATATTCTTGATCTGCTACCCTGTTCATAAAAGAAACCTAAAAGTCGTGCAAAAATAATTAGACCATCCTTGTTTTCTTTAATTTTTTGTTGATTTTAATGCCTGGTACAACTAAAGGTACATTTGTTTAGACAAATATAATGATAACAACCAAAATATCTCATAAGACTTAAATTTCAGAGCTGATATCTATCCATTTTCCATGGTTTTCTTGACAATAACCAAAATCACAAAAGTTCTTACATTGATCTCAATGACATTGTACTGACAAAAAGAGTGCTTTTAGACATTCCATGTTTTCTTTTCTGTCTGTTTTAGTCACATGATACCACAGAAGTTAGTACTTGATTGCATAACCATTGCTTTTGGTGACTTTTGATGGTCTAATAATTTTTTAATGACTAAATGTAAGATAATACTTTCATAATTAAATCCATCCACATCAGCTGTCTTCTAAGTTAATATTGTATGCTGTTTAATGCCTTGTCAGCAAACAAGCAAGCTATATTAAAAGTACTATGAGGGCGATCATGTGCATAAAAAAAATGTCATATTCGGTTCACTGCAATATTAAAATGGGGGCAGAGCAGTACAAGAACTCCTTTGACACAAAACAAAGAGCTCAGCCAAAATAGTGATCAAAGCTATTTCAATACAGTCAGCTAGAAAAAAAGGAGAAAAACTGTCCTTTTGTTGTTACTTGTAAGCCAATACTCTTTAACTGTTTGAGTTTAAAATGTATGTTGAAGGCTGCGGAGCTGAGGAACAATGGAGACGTCAAACCCAAAGGTCACCAGCGGGGGGGACACATTGAACGTTATGACAGGCCTTTAAGGTAAAGGATGAGTCAACAGAAGTCAGGAAAATGGGGCGACAGCTGGGAGCACAGACTTAGAAATATCAGGTGACTTTAAAAAAATGATAAAAAGACCACTAGGAATAAATCTCCAAGGTTCAGGAGGTGCTGACAGCAGCTGTCTCTCTCATTAAAAGGAAAGAAAAAGACTAGAATATTTCTCTACTCTTTGTGTTCATATATTTCCTTAAGAGAAAGGGCTTTTGATGCAAGTTCATACCAATGCACGCTCATTCTTAGATACAGTGATCAGTAAAGCTAGCAGGTCCCAGCTGTATCACATAAACTTTTATTTGAAGACTTTGACAAACGTCATGTGGAAACCTCTCCACACAGAGTTTTGGTTCCCACAGGACTCCAGACAGCCCCACAGAGCTGAGTGGCTGTGATATTTTTGGGGGAGGCAGGTTGAAGGGGCCTGACAGCCTAAACCCTGGGAAAATCTGAATGAGTGAGTGATCCTGTGTATACATAAAAGGCAGTCTTACTGTTGTCAATGGGGCTGGTGGAGAGCAGGTCAGTGTGTGGGCTGGTGGTCTGCTCTGCCAGGTCTATGGCCATCCTGATATCCTCCACCCACCGCTCCATCTCCGACGCACAGCTGGACACACAAAACACAACAGTCCTTACACTGTGGTAACAGTGTTATACAGTACAGGTCAAAAGTTCACCTAACTGACACTAAAAATAATGAAAATAAGAAAGCAGGGAGAGCAAAAAGCACAAAGAAAATACTAAGAGGTCTGAATATGTCTATAGTATAAGTCATTATGTTCACATTACAGTGACAAGTACCAGCAGATTATAGTCTTTAACAACAGAAACCCCGTTTTTGATCTGTGAATGAATGACTAGATGGAAACTAGGTCACAAAATCCTTTTTAATTAGAGAACAACTAAACTGTAGCTGAGGTCCTGTGGAGAGGAAATCCATTTTTAATGAGGCTGACCTGTATTAATCTTTAAAAATGTTATTCTTAGAAGCACATTGCTTCTATTCATAATGAATAAGTTGTAGTTTTTCTTTTTGTTTATGTAGATTTCTTTGTTTTTGCAATGCTCCCATTCGATCTCTTTGGTGTTTGTTTCCTTGATGTCCTTTATTCTCCAAGAACATCAGTACACATCTGGCATTAGAATGCATCTCCATATGCATCTCCCATGACCACCCGTGATCTACACACTCTTGTGCATATAAAAATGCTCTTCTAATTACCTAAATGAAAGCTAGGCAAGCTTTCATATCCTGCAGGCACCATAGACGCAGCAAGTTTATTCATCTGATAAATTCTTTATTACATCATAAATAAAGATACTGGCAGAAGAGTGAATGATGGCTGAAAGGATGTTTTGCTGTTTATTCATTTTTACTAGTTACCATCATTAGGTGGAAAATAGTGTATTTTCCTTGATGCATCAGATGTTTATCAACATTATGCATTTTAATAATAATCTGATTTTCACATGATTAAAAATGTTCATAAATTCTATATAAGCTGGTAATATACCATCTCCTCACTTGGAGAAACACAATACAATATAATCCTAATCTATTTTCAAACAAAGATTCAATCTGTGCATGTCCACATGTGAATGAGCATGTAGTTTTACTTACACTGTGACATCAGGTGGATGCATACGTGGTCATCCAGAACCCACACAACATCAGAATGTGGTCTGAATGATTAGATAAATGTGCCCTGAATGCTTAAATGATGGATGTAGGACTGTCAGGGATCTGATCACCAGGATTGAACGGAGCCTTTGGTAAATTTTATCTTTATTGTATCATCTAATTATTAATCAGATCATTGTTTTGTTCTGGGGGGTGTGTGTGTGTGTGTGTGTGTGTGTGTTTATACCTGGCTGCCACCACTATCGACTGCCGTTGTCCAAACAAGGTAAAAGAATGAGGGACTCCCCACTCCTCCTCACTTTCTCTGATCTACAGATACATCAATGCATAAAACTGGTAAGACACAATATCTAAAAAAAACAATAGAAGACTGACAGGAACCTTGTTAACCGTGAAACACCGAAACAACCGACAGTGACACTTATCTAAATGCAATTTCTCAGCTTTTCATTGGCATCAGATGTGTTTTATTTGCATGTTCCGAGGTGTTATAGTAACCATGGAAACACCCATATCACTGGTTACAAACTCTTATTTTTACAGTTATTGATATATTTTGCTGAAAATGACACTTTTCATCAGATCTTTACTTTGATAGAATAACTTTTCAGTTTCAGCTAAACTAAAATATGTTTTATGTGATTTTCATCATCAATGAATTAAAAATGAGAGAAAATTATATTTGAAAGTCACCACAAAAATAGCTCTAGGTCTTTAAGAGTTAAATTCCAAACTGCCAACAGAGTATGATTAATGTACCGTCATTCCAAAGAGGGGCAGCTGGCCATGAACCTTGAACTGATTGGTGGGTGTCATCCCTCGACTAGTGTACACCAAAGCATCACTAAACTGGAGAGAGAGCAAAGAGGAAGGAGTCATATTTATGTCACTGCCAATATTTTGAGTAAATGTCAGCAGTTACAGGTGTTGTCTTGTACCAGGAAGAACATTCTTTGCTGGAGACCCTTCCCTGAGAGCTTGCTGAGGCAACCAAGCCGAATAAACTCCTGCAGGTAAAGCACAAACATAGTTTTTAGAGGAAAATTCAACTCCAAAATAAACTAAAAATCACACAATAAAAAAATCTTACCCTCCCAGGAATGGCAAGGTTGTCGATACCATTTAGATCTTTTTTCAGCTCTAGAAGCTTCTGGAAGTTCTCCATCTTCATCATGGTGCCTTGAAGCTGAAGCACCATCTCTGAGATGTCGGCTAGAGCAGCTGAAGAGGAAGGAATGAACATTCAGGGAAAAAAAACTCCACTTTGGAACGCACTTTCAACTGAGAACACGCGCGGACTGGTACCTCTGCTGTCCCTGAAGTCGTCGTGGGTGGGTGGGTAGTGCTTGCAGAGCCTCTCCAGGATGAGTTTGTAGTGCAGCAGGCGGTGGAGGGGCCTCAGGAGGAAAACATTGAAGGGCAGGTAGCATACCCTCTGTTGCTCAAAGTCCCGACACAGAGCCTCCACCTTCCGAACAGACCTGAGGCAAAGGTCATGCTCAAAATGTGATATGAAGAAAAAAGGGCACTCAGTTATATCTGCAAATGCCAGGAAACTTTCACTACCTACCTACACACCCGCTCCAGCTCCACCAGGCATTCAGAATGCTTCTGGAGATGAACTGTCAGTTGCTGCCGATACAAGACAATAATTTACAATAGGGAAGACACAGTGAGTGGAGGGTTTATTTTATTTTGTTTAATAAAATTTAAGTTTACACCGTACTCACCCTCAGACCCTGAATGTTCTTCAGGAGAACATCACCAATCCTCTGATAGTCTCCTTTGATGTGAGCATTAGAACGTCCCTCCCTAAGAAAGAGACACAATAGAGAATATTTGCTTCACATGCAGGAACACTTATCTACCACTAGATGTCAGGGCAGTGCTAAATTTACCATAGAGCACTGGAAAATATCCACTTCGATCCCTCAATGACAATCACATTACCAGCATATACTTGGGTCCCCTCCAAAAATGGGATTCATGTGTGTATGTGTGTGTGAGTGAGAGAGCAGGAAAAAGACACTTGTGAGACAAAAAGACAACTCCCCCTCCTGCCTGTTATTGAAATAACAGATAACATTCCCATCAGTGGGAAATGAGAACTTTCTGGTTTAGCTAAGGTGGCTGCTCGTCTCCTTATTTCAACCCATATCACCTTTTCTATGATTCTACCTTAAGGATTATTGGCCGTTTGCCTTTTGCACTAAACTGGGTTGCATGTCACTGTGAAAGCTCATGCATCATATTTGAACAGCTGGTTTGGAAACAATGCAACAGGATACAGTAAATCTACAGCAGGGTAGGATTCTGTCTTTGTCCACACCTGCAGGAGTCCAGGTGTTATGATCACTTCTTTGTACAAGTATGAACCCTAGTACCCTTGGACAGTTTGAGGTCCTGGACATTCTCAGAAATGATTATTTCAAAGTGGACATTTTTCCACTATAATTTATTGTAGTATAGATGTATATAAGTTGTATTATTTCTTATAAAACATATTGATTTGTTTAGGGGATTAGTTAATAGTGAACTCAGTGACACAGAGAAGCGATATTTTTAACAATTTAGCTTTATGTGTAAATGTAAAATACAGTGAAAAAGTCTCGAGCCACTTATAACTTTGCTGTTTCTGCAAGGTTGAAATGAGCAGATATATTTATTTTTCATTCTCTTTTCATCACATTCAAGATAATATAAGGAATATGTGCACACCATTAAAAGACACATATCCTTCTGCCCCTGTTCTCTGGACTATATGAGCATGTATTTTCTGTGGACTTACGAGCATTCATTGAGGAGGCCCTTTGACCACCATGTTGTTTAATTTTGTTGGTATTGTTGTATGGACCAAGTTTGTATAGCATGAAAAACTGGGTCTGGTGATGGGTGTTGGCACACTTCTGTATCATTTTGCACATTTTGCCTTTATTATTTGTTTTTTAATGTCGTTTTACATAATAAAAAAAGTAAATAAAGATATTTTAAAAAAAAAAAAAAAAAAAAAGACAAAAACTGAACTAAATAGGTTTAAGTCACTATTTAGTATGACCTCTGACACATGACAAAAAGCAGCACAAACAATTAGAAGCATCTGATATGTGCTGAATGAAACCTGGTATAAAACATCAGAGAGTTAATGCAATAAATCTCATATTGTCTGAACAAAGGGTTAAAGACATATAAAGTGCAAAAGATCACATTAGTTGCTGCTTTGGTTCATAGAAACTGTTTTTCCACTGATGTTTTGTTTTTGTTTTTACTGTTGTTCATACTTCACATATATCAGATTGGATGTTAATACAGAGACTGAGAAATGCATGTGTGTGGACATTAAAACTTTACCAAACCAACAAACCTAATGTTGACCTAGAACGTTTGCCCAGTACAGTAAAGATGTTTTAAGGTTGATTTAGTGCAGTGTTTGTCAACCTTGGGGTCGTGACCCCATGTGGGATCCCCTTGGAATTCAAATGGAGTCACCTGAAATTTCTAGTAATTAATAAAAAATAAATAGAATTTTTTTTTTTTTAATGATTCAATATATTTTTCATTATAATTAAAACATCACACACTTTTCCTAATAAAAATCAGCTCAAATAAAATCCAGGATATAATATCTGAGAGGACATTATGTTGATTGATCTTGATTGTTTGTTCAGTATTAATTTTCATCCTTGTAAATACAAGCTCCACTGACTGTACATATTCTGACCAAGGAAAATAAAATTCTTACTTTATGCAGTAATCTGCACCTGGCTTTTCTGCCTCCGTCCATAATAATATACATTATATAACCTAAATGTAATCTAAAATTAGCCTTTATTTGCAACATAGTATAGCAAACTATTACATGATCAAAAACAAATTAATAAAAAAAATGTCTCTGTTTTGAATGTCTGGGGTCACAAAAAATTTGTGATGTTAAAATGGGGTCACGAACCATAAAAGGTTGGGAACCGCTGATGTAGTGTTTGTCAACTTCTCCACCAAACACTTACCACTGTGCAAGCCTCTGCTCCACCTCTTTGAGGAAACCCTCATGGAACTTATAGATGGGATCATAGTTGGCTGAGATCAGAGTCTGGACAGAGTTTGGGAAGGCCTCATCTTTCCCCACTGCAGTCTGGAAGGACTGGGATGGACAATCACACATACACTGATCAGAAATGACACGATGAGGCCATTAAAAGACATGTAATCATACAACACACACCCTAAAAGTTAAGATTACCCTAAAAGATTAAAAGGAAGGAGACTATGACATGTTTGCACCAAGAAAATCCACCAGCTGTCTCACACACGCCATGATCCTTGGAGCCCCTGCCACTGAAGTGTTGAATTAAATCACAGAATTATAACAGCTCCAGTGGCCAGAAGGTTGTCCAGCTGTTCACAGGAGGACTCAAAGGGATGGAGGAAGGGAGAGTGACAGAGGGAGGGATCGAGGGAAGGGTGTGGGATCTTAGGCAGCAGCACCAGTGCCAGCCAAAGAAAATATTTAAGAGGGTTTTAAAAAAGTGCCAGCACACGCCTTCCGCCCACATCAGAGAGGGTGGAAACTACTGTTAGGAAGAAAAACAGCTGAGAGGAAGAAACTGACAGAACAGAGGGGAGATATGGGAAAGTCCATCATGGAAGGTGTCCCTGCTCACTGCTCCCTCCACATGGAGGTCAAAGGTCATGGTCGAGGTTATGGAATCTCCTTTTTACTGTGTAAAAGGAGCTTACACATGTTGGATGGAGGCTTACAATACACTCCTGCTGCTGATTCCTCCTTGTTTGTTTGATACACACAATAAAATGGCATGTTTACTTTATAGTCCGTCATACTAAACCAAAGCCAGTCAGAGGCTGATCTACATTAACATGTGCTTTCATCCCAGGATTTAGGACCCAGACATTGTATTCATGAATGCGGAATGAGTGTTTTCTTTATGTGGATTTTATTGGTTTTACTTGTAAACATAAACAGTCAGGCAGCGGCTCATCAGCAGAAACTTGGCTTTGGTAATTTTAACTACAGGATGAATGTGAGACAGCTAAAAACAAGGTGGGTAGACCTCAGATGCTGTACCTCAGTCAGAATAAATGCACTTATTTATGCATTCTTGTTTATGGTGTGTAAATAAATCCTCTTGCTACTCGAGCAGTGTGTTTGAGAGGGGGTAATTAATGTCAAATGACAGAAAGCTACATGTAAAAACAGAACTATTAAAATGTAACTTTAGTAACTGCATTGCCAATAATTGAGCCCAACTTCAGCTTCTTTTCCCACAATTTGACTTTCAAAAGACTGAAAATGAGGTCACTGTCCTGTATCAGCTGTGAAAACAACCACCTCAAATCCCTTTGCCCCAAGCAGCAACTGAAACTAACCCCTGAATTTACACGTAAGCTTTAAAAAGCCGAGTTTTAGTTCACAATCCGACATTTCAACTTGGTAATAACCAGCTTTGAGTCACTGCCCCTGTATTAAAACTTTAAAGAGCACAATCTTGGCTCAGTGTCATCCTGCATTAGCCTCTGTGAGCTCTGCAGGCAAATGCACTTAGACTTGGCCAGACCAGCTCCTGGCCTCGACACAGATGACTTTACAAAGGTCTGACAGTTAGCACGGACACGGCAAAAGACGGACACGGAGGGGAGGGTCAGCCACGGTTTCTGCACATTTCAACAACTGAACACTTCTTTTTAGAACCATTATGAAGACATTAGAGAACCTAGTTCCTGTTTTGTGGCATTGGAGCCAAGCCTTAGTGATATTTATAATGTTAAACAGCTTTTACACCTGAAGTAACTGTATTGAGCATGTTTCTAAATAGTGCAAAGGGCTTTAAAGTTCTTATTTTCACTACGCTTCAAGTCTAATCCTGGTAGAAAAGTGGTAGAAAAAAGTTCTTGCTCATCCCATGAGTTTGTGATATATTGCGTTAAGAATCACTTTAAAATGACTCAAGTCTACCAAGTATCGAGCCATTATCCAAACCCACACACTTCCTTCTGCACATGCTCTGTTCTATTGAGGACAAAAGTGGATGTTTCAGCAGATAATGAAACACATCCAGGACATGACATGTTGAAACAATCAAGAATTTAGTTGAGTTAATTTTGCTGACAATAAACAAAAAAAGGCATCTGTTTATAGCTGATGTGGCCATACAAAAACACAAACAAGATTTTTCCCCAAATATTTCACAATAATATTTGAGATTGTATAAAATTTTAACCCATAAAGACCCAACACTACTTTTGTGTCAGTTCCTAAATGAAATTTTCTCTATATTTAACCTTTTTTAACC
>JAPTGZ010000013.1:2297356-2314703 GCA_029814645.1 Fowleria isostigma
CAGTTCCTAAATGAAATTTTCTCTATATTTAACCTTTTTTAACCCATAAAGACCCAAACATCCACCATCTACCAAAAACATGTACTGATGTAACTGTTTAATCCCTGTTGATCAACTAATTTATTAATTAATTTATTTATTTTATAAACATCTACATAATCAGCACATTCAGTTTACATTATTTTTATTGAAAAACACAAAATACAGCAGATAATATTATAAATAAATGCAATAAACCACTTGAGGATGGTTAAATATAGAGAAAAATTCCTTTGGGAAGTGCTACAAATGTCACACTGGGTCCTGATGGATTAAGGATGTCTGAAAACCTTTTTTTTCATCGCTGTATTTAGATGTAAACTGAAAAAATTTACCTTTATAAGATATTTTTAGCTAAAAATTCAGATGAGTGTACGCATCATCTTTTCTGTCTAGTAGAAGAACACACAGGTAGAAGGTGTGTCTGTCAGTTTGTTGCTGCTTTAGCTATTGTTGGAGCGTTTCGGTCGGATGCCCTCACCTCTGTGATGACTTGAAGGTCTTTGAGGTAGGTTCGCTCAGTGGTCAACAGTTCTTTCGCTATGAAGTAGGCCTTGTCTGTGGGAAACTTCTGGACACAAACAAATAAATGAGATCGATTCATCTGTCCTCCCAAAAAACTCTATTAATCTGTGGTATTGTTATCACATAAAATAGGACACACCCACCTTTCTCCTGGCTTCGTCCTCGTCTTCGTTGCGGACATAACCGGCGTCAGTGAGCAGTGGGCTGGTCAGCGGTGATAGCTGCCGTCCTTCAGGGCTCTGACCCAGACCCAACACACCGATGCTGCCCATCCCCTGGCCATTCACTGACCCGTTGCCGTTGACTACCACATGGGGGCTTCCCATTGGAGAGTCCTCTGAACCTGGACTGCCTGGGGGTTGAAAAGAACAAAGAGTGAGATAAAACAGCAGATGGTAGGAGAAGGTAGGACAAAAAAAATGGACAGAACTAGAACAAATCCTATGATTTAGAAAGACACTCAAGTACTTTAATTTACTGCCACCTTGGATTCCTCTTTCTTATCTATTCAGTTCTTACTGTGATGCTTTTACTCACTCTATGGCAGAAAAATGATAAATAATCAGCATGGCAATGAATTTCAAGATTGCACAAATCTAAAGTAAAGCATGTGTCTTAATTTATGTCAGAATCCAAGCTATGCAATTGTTGTCTTCCAGCAGGCTGGAATATGGCATAAACATTAGAATGATTAACTCAACAGTCAGAGAATGTTTTAGACAAGACTTTCTAGAAATCTAAAGTATGATTAGTAAAAAGCTATGGACTATATGGGTCAGTTTTATGAAGATTTGTGCATTGTAGGGTGAGTGAAAAGAAAATCATGCATATTCAAAAGCTGCAAAGTCTAAATTCTGAACATTTTAACCACAAAATGACAGCTTGTTTTTTTTTTTTTTTTTGACTGCATTACAACAATTTATCTTTGGAATTTTCACTTCTCTGACTCCTTTACAATCAACTATGATCCTTTGCTATTTCAATGAAACCTTAAATTAAGAGTATTTAAAAAATTTCTGTCCTGATTGTAGCTCAGAACTGAAGAATGAGACAAAATCAACCTACTTTTCTCTACAGCTACAGACACTACAGAAGTGAACTACAAGTTGTGACTGTATACTTGCCCAGGTGCAAAGTTTCCAAAGAGTCCACTCTTACACACCAAACTGGATCATGGGTAAAACCATGAGTGCAGATCTGTGATGGGTGCTATAAAAGAACTTACCGCCACACAGAAACAAAACTAACAACTAGTACAACAAAAACACAGGTCAAAGAAGCAAACAACTGCTAGAAAACAGAAACAAGACAGAAATGGGTCAAACTGTGCGTGCATCAGATGAAGCACATGCACAACACCAAACAAAAGGAACCACATCTACTCTACAGTCTACCTCTACAACACAAAAAACACAAAAAAAGGGGTCACAATTCGAGCGATGTAATGATATGGTGATGACAGGTGGGGTCAGAGGTCACTCGGACATGGTTTCCTCAACAGAAAATTCTTGAGTCCCTTTTCTTCGAACATAAAAGCTCGTTTTTTTATTGACACTAGTGCTCACAATCAGTTACAGTGTTAAAAAGGAGATGAGAGTCAAGGAAAAAAAAACCAAAAACAGAAAAGTCACAAGTTTAAAACCCAGAAGGTGTTTTGTGGTGAAAATAAAAAGGACAGGTGTGCAGAAATACAAAGTGTTTCAAGAGTGACAAAGAAAACCAACTTTTTAGGCCATAAACTGAGCGTGTTAAGGAAAAATGCTTCATCTCTCTTTATTCTTTTAAGGAATATAACAGCTTTTTGGCAATTCTCAAGCTAAACCAACCACCGTTTGACGTCTTCATGTTCACTATTTATTGTGCGTGCAACAGCGCTAACATGCACCAGGAGAATTGACATTACAAATACAGAACATGCCATCAAACGTTACCCCTCTGTGAATCACAAAAATACAAGAATTGCCAGAAAGCTGATTTATTCTTTTAAAAGAGGTCAGATAGTCAGTATCAAGCATGTTATGTAAACAGGAAGAGAGATGTTAAAATGCCACCTTACACCATTTTAACAATCAGAAAAAGCAGTCTGATATTGGTCAGGTTTGATTACATCATAGCAGATCTACAATCATTTTACTAATTCTTTGTAAGAAAATCTATCAAATTTGGCTCTGATTAAGTCCATTAACATACAAATTAGAATATGAATACAAAATCACAATCTATCACTGTGTTACTGTATGTACACTGTAATTACTTTACAAAAAGACTAAATGGAAGTGGTTTACTGCAAGGGCTATTTGATGGCAGGAAGTGAGAGGAAAACAGGGCGGAGTCAACTCCAGAGTTCATGTGTATGTGTGTCCAACTTCAAACAATACTCAGACATTCACACCTAACAAATTAAAAAGACTGTCTCTCACTGGTACCTTTTTTTTTTTGCACTTTCAGTAACTTTAACTTTACTTGCATGTGTCTACCTTCACCCTCTCCCGTTGTGGTTTAAGAACGCTGGAGTTGAATCGGCTTTGTTTGGTCCTTGTTCACAGCGGGGAAACCTGAGCCTCAAACACAAATGTCTCCAGAGTATCTGAAAAAGACAGGGTGTACTTCGTTCATCAGTCACTACAACCCACAAGGAGTGCGGAGAAATCCTTTTTGTTGTGTTGCACCCGGTGTTTCTCAAACACGTGGAACCATTTCGAGCCCAGTGACAGAAACAAAGTGAGTCAAAACAAAGCAGCCGTGACAGAAGCAGGGATTTTTTTTTTTCTTCATGCATTCAGAGGAGAGAAAAAGAAATGGTGAGGAAACGGTGTTGAGGAGCATTTTTTTTCCCACTGAACATGCTTAAAAAACAGTGCATTTCCAAAGCATGAACGCCGCAGAGCCAGCGTTAACAGTCAGGTTGGTTTCAGGCAGGAAGCAGTAGCAGTGTAGAAGGTGATTACACAGAGAAATTTGATCACAGATTAAGTTATCCCCTAGGTGTGCCTGAACATTAACAATTCATGGATAGTTCAGCAAATTTAGACTGATGTGTGCCATAAATAAATGTTTCACAGCCCCCCAGTGCTACTAATAATTACACAAGTCCACCTTAATTACAAACTTCTGTCCAAATGAATGAATAAAAAAGCACACTGGGTGTTATTATGTATGTTGCAGCAAGCAGACGGCCAGCAAATGGCAGTGACGGGGATGCAGCATCGTAACAGGGGAGAAAAACAGCATCCAAAGGACGTGAAAGATAACAGTGAGTTACCTTTTACATGTGGCTGTACAGCATGCCAGGGGCCAAGCCGAGCAAAGCAGACAGCTATGGATGGTCACGGGTTTAAGCTGGATGCGTGTTTGATTATGCTTGTTGTGTTTGTGTGTGATGTGTGCATAGGTAAAACCGTAAAAAACACAGACAAATAAAGAGTCAAAGGAAGAAGACAGAAAAAAAAAAAGTCTGTGAAGAGTCAACAGAAGCAGAAAAATGCATGTTCAGTAGACATGTCGATACTGGAATTATTACCAAAAATACAGCTACAAAAGTGTTAGGGTCATGTTTATTAATCCCTAACTGATGCAAATCTATTCAAAGACTTTTGTCCTCCGCTAACTGGGAATACAAAAGAGATTTCCTACAAAAAGCCTCTACCACAAACACCCAAATGACAGTGCAACTTGCCCACAACAGACAGGAATCACAGGAAAGCTTGAAAAAGTGCTCAGAAGAAAAATGAGCCAGCTCGGGCTTTGTCACAAAACCGAATGAGAAGGCAGAGCGGCCAGTAGCTCCAGTGTTTCTCCTCCAACAGATCCCAACAGCTTGCACATTAAACATACATTTTCAACAAAGTCAGGATTATAATTCTAAGTACAACCATTCCCTACTGAGAACATTCCAATAGACTGTACAATTAAAGGGGGAAGAAGTTCAATGATCTGTGTTCGCTTGGTGGTTTAGCACAGTAAAAACTGTATAAGACCACGGGTAAAACCACTCCCAAAGCAGCGACCGCAGACCGGAGGAAAGACAAACTGTATATAACATCTGACATAAACCTGTGGTCCCATTTTAACTTCCGTGTCATCCCAGCGAAATCCCTTAATAAACTTCAACTATTTTACCTTAACGCCCTTCTATTGCACAAGACAACAGACAAATCCTTACAAAGGCTTATCCTACAATTACAAAACTACATGTTATTATTAAAAACACTGAGTTTAATGACACAGAAAGGCAACAGACCCTGTTCAACTCAAGAGCATCTAAAATAGGCTAATGTGCACTGCACTGCACCTACAAACCCATTCACAAAATCTTATCCAGCATACTCCAAATTAAAGATGTTCATTTTTAGAATCAGAAATGCTACATTTAAAGGATAATTAAGGCTAGAAATATGAACAGTTACCTACATAATTAAAGGTGTTTTTCTTTAGATTCAATTCCCTACCCTCCATACATAATGAGTATTATTCGTTTGCACATTAATCTACATTGATTTACAGTTTTCTTCACATTATGGCACAGCGTATGGGTTAAACAGGGATGATTCCCCTAATGACACACCAGCTTATGTTTTTCCTATGATTAATTCTGATTAAAATCAGCGTGGTAGGAAAAAGATTTGCATATGAGATACAAACATTTACATTTCGAAGGTTTAGAAACAACACTTCTTATTGCTTCGTCTAAAAGTAGGACAGCTCTTCCTATTCACAGTTGACACTAAATTTGTCAATTTCCAAAAAAGTGTTTGAATGTGTTTAGGTAGATAATGTTATAATACAACTATCCTATTAAAGTAATGTGAAAAAAGTAGACTGGAATTATTATACTCCATTCTACTCATAAGTGGAACTAACTTCATTTAGTAGATGTAGTTGCAACTTGTACATAACTGGTGATGCCCAATATGAGGTTCAATACCCACATATCTTGTCACCTCAACAGCTGAAAATCCGACCCCCGAGATCTTCCTCATTTAACCGGTAACAGCCCTCCTCTTCCTCACCATCCTCCCCCTCCTCCAGCTGCAGACTCCCAAAGGAGAACTTGCCTTGGGGCACCGGCGATGAGTTGACGCCGTTTGAGTTGACTGAATTCATGGAACTGACCGCAGCCGGATTGCCGTACATTAGCGGCTGGCTGTAGGCGCTGCTACCCGTGTCTGACTCTGTGTCACTGGTGTCGGTGCCGCTGCTGGTGGAGCCGTCGATCATTTGGACCGGCTGGTTTAAGTTGTTGTGGTTGTTACCAGGTTTTCCCTGACGACCAAACAACCGCTGCACTGTGTTGGAGCGCACCTGACCTGGCACTAAGAGGTTCCCCCTGTGATTACCGTTAGTTATCATCGTTCTGCGCTCCACTGGGGCAGAATTAGGGGTCTGGGTGTGCAGCCCCACGCGATGTGAGTCATGATGGTGGATGGGGGTGGATGTCAGCTGGCTCAGAATGAAAGGGTCGGTATCAGATCGATTACGCAGGTTGTTGTTGTTAAATGGCTTGGCAAAATGCGGTGGTGTACGGTTTGAGGTGATCGGGGAGTAGCTGCCATAGTGGTTTGGCGGCACAGGGTGGGATGATGGCGGGACAGCCGGCGTTTCCACAGCGATAACCCCTGGCCGTTTACTAAAGTAATGGCCGCCATCATCCCAGCGTGAGGCCGAGCGCGGCTGACCGTGACCGTTGGTCATCTCCGCCTGACTGAGCGAGTTTGTGCGGGGATGGAAGCTACTGATGACCGGACTGGAGCACTGACTACGAGTCCCAGTTCCTAACGGACGCCCCAAAGCCACACCTCTCTTGTCGCGACCCTGAAAAATTTCATCCAGTAGCGTGCTATGAAGCGGAAGATGAGCATGAAAAGAACCGCCGTTTGTCAAAACTTCCTCATCTGTGAGCTCGTGACTTAAATTGAACTTGTTTGGAGACTGATCTGCATTGTTTCTGTTACCCATCATGCCCTGCTGTTGGTGCTGCTGCATCAAGCTCTGGTGATTAGTGTGGTAGAACCCATTTACGGCCCCAAAAAGACTCCCAGCCTGGCCCCCTCTTTGACAGTTCCCTCCAACACTATGTTTGCTCAAAGGCTCATCCTCATTGCTGTCATTTGCATTGCTGTGGCCCCTGGTAGCCCTGTTGGTTTTCATTACATCACATTCACTGTCTATGTCACTGCAGTCTATGTACGGAATAGAGGAGCTGCTGCCTTTGTTTGCCCTGCAGGTTGGACCTGGGTTGAGGAGGTGCTGGTCCGGCGCTGATCCAGTGCCATGATGGTTCAGTCTGGGCTGAGTCGGATCCGTGCCTGGTGCTGCTAGTGCATCGTGGAATCCGTTGGTGTTAGACTGGGATGTCAGGGGCTCCTCAGATCCATTGGTTTCAGCTTGGTGGCTCAGTCTGGCTGAGTCCAGCTGGTCTCCTGCTAGCGGGATAGACATGGCACTCTACCAAGAAAAAAAAAAGAAAGAAAAAAAACAGAACAAAGAAGAGAGAAAGTACAATATGAGTCAGTGTAGAAAAAACAGAGTGAGTTGAGGTGAAGCATTTAAAGCTCTTATTTAACTGGCTCTAAGCTGAATTGGCGACTTTGGATAAATTGTTATTTACAGGAACAGCCTGGGGGACTAGTGAGCAGAGTGAAAGCCCACATTCACACTGCCACTCCCCAGCACTGGCTTGAACAACAACTGTTTTGTACTTTAAGCCAAGAAGAGATAGAGAGAAGCAATAAAAACAAACACAAAAAAGCTGCAAATGTGAAAAACCTTCACAAAGTACTAAAAGAGTCAGACTCGACAGAAGGGTTGAATTCTCACAGAAAATACAAAGACTCATGCTGCCATCTGTTAAAAGAGTTTTAATGTGCATTACCTGTTTTGGCACTTGTGACCGGAAGGAAGACGACTGGGGGGACATGCTGCTATTGGACAGAATCTTACTGTGTTTCCTGAAGTGAGAAGAGGGACAGATGTGAGTAAATCATGTGTAACCACTCGGGGAATGGATTCATTTGATTTGCGGCTTGTGTCCTTACACTAATTGATGCTGATTGGTTAAAATGAAACAGAGTCTGACGAGGCAGAGTCTAACAGTGATTCCTTAATTTGCAAAGCATCCTTTAAACATGCTGTGAAATTAATCAGACCCATGACAATATACTCAAATGAACATGGAGGCTGAGGCAGTTTCACCTTTCAAATGGAACCTTCTTGAACTCGGAGTCTTTCACATAATCGATGATCTGTTTCTGGGTTCGACCACTGATAATGGAAAAGCAAAGCAGGAGATTAAAAAACCAAATGACAAATATTGACAAGAAAGAAGCATTCACAATGAAATTTACCTAAATACATAAATAAAAACAAATATGAACAACCTGTAATGTGCAATTTTAACAATATTCTGCCTGATACCACATGTTTGTGTAACATCATGTGTAATGTGCATGTATATATAATAAGTTGAGGCATAATACTGTCAAAATTGCATTCATTTTTTAAGGAATTTTTAATTTTTTTCAGGTTATCTCATTTTTTTTGTGAGATCTAAATATTTTCATAATTTAATGAAGGTATTTTCTGTATTAAAACAGAGAGAAAAACTTAAGAAAAAAAAAAGAAAGGAAGTATTCAATTAATCATCAGTCTTTCTTTTTTTAAGTGCCCTTTTACCTAAAACGAAAGGAGGAGCCCCTGGTAAAGAGGATGGGTTTGGGTTTGGGCTTAGGCTCCTCAAACAGTCTGAAGAAGGCATGATACTCGACACAGATCTTCCAGAAAATCTTACAGCAATCCCTGCTGGCCATGGCAAACTCCAGTGTGTCATGGTGGGCATTTTGCTGGAAGACATGGAGGGAAAAGGTTAGTATGGGCAGAAAAAAGGGCAACAAGTGAGGAAAGAATGTGGCTTTATTAACTTACACTGGGATCTGCTCTCAGTTTGATTAGGAACCTTTTGCGTTTGAAGCTGAGTTTGCGAATTTTGGACCAGTTGAAGGCATTAATTTTTGTGTAGCCCTAAAAAGGAGGATGGAAAAACATGGGAGGTTAATCCATGAAACAACATCACCTTATGAAATAAACACTGGAAAAGAATAAGAAATCAAAAATGGGATTTAATATTTACACCATTCACAGTTTTTCCAAGAAAAAAGTTCACTTTTTTAACGGAATATTCTCAAAATCTGAGTCTTGTCTCAGCGCATTTTATTTGACAAACTCAGCACAAAGCAACGTCCAGTGTTGAAATGAACATTTGGCTCAGAAAACCCAATTAGACAAGTTGCCACATAAGCTCAATTATCCAGATCCTAGAACTCTTTGAAAAGTTGAAAGAAAATTCATGATGAGGAAATTGTGCAAGTTGGGCTTAATTGGGGTCAGTGTGGTCAAAAGAGTCTGTACTGCCTCTTAAAATTCCAAAGATAACTGGAAGAAATAAAAGATTAGCAGCTGGACTTTCCCAAAAAAGTATGGTCTTCACCTTGGTAAAATATGATCAAAGACATGTTCATTTTCAACATGCAGTTACATGATGGTGTGTGTCTGTGTCTGGAAACCCTCGACATTTCTTTCATGGTTCTTTTATTTTGCAGAGAACACTTACAGCTCCCACCTGTCTGTCCACAAAACACCATTTTTAGACTTTCATCTGAGTTGTTCAAACCATAACTTATAGTTTTACCTGGAAAACTAGAACCCCTGTGTGCGCCACAGACAGACTGAGCTTCGTGCCCTCGCGGTCTTTGGCTGGATGTAAGCGAACGCCGTACATCTCCAACCGTCGGCCGATTTCTAGCAGCTGGTAGTCGGATTCTGCTGGAGTCTGTCCACTGTGGATGAGAACCACCAATCAGATGGAATCATTAATTAATTATATGTCACAACAACAGCCATTCTAAAGCCCAAGAAAGAAAGTTATGACATTATTAACATGCCCTGTTATATACACACGAATACAGTATAAACATTATATCAACTCTCGGGGAAGTACCAGAAACTGTTACCATAGCAACAGCTACAGCAGGGTGCTTGCTCTCTATTCAAATAAAAACTCCAGATTTTTTCAAAACTGCTTTTTTTTCCACAGACTTTGACTTTATGTACTTTAATACTTAAGTGCCTACTTTTTTGTTTGCGCTTGTACCTGTTGTGTGTAATAGAAAAGTTCACTTTAATAAATGTATGAATAAATAAATACTTAATTTGCAGTAAATTGTGTTTTATTGACAGATATATCTTCAAAACATGAATATCACAAAAAAAGCATGATATCACACAAACAAGTTACACTAGAATCATTCCAGTACTGACCAGTTTGCCCAATCATATCAAGTTTTTTTTTTTAATATGCTTTTCTCATGTATTTCTTATCTTATGAGATTATGTGCCTTTGAGCATATTCTAAAATTCAACTGAGAGAAACTTTTTTTCCCATGCTTTATTAAGACTTCCACATAAAATTCCAAACTTTTCAAGGTCTGGAAAACAGCGTTTCAAAATACCATACTTTTTAAGACTTTCAAGACCTGTGCAAGTTAACGAAGTTCAAATCCATCACTATAAGGTTATGTGTTAGTTTACATGTTCCAGATAATAGGAATGAGTCCAGGTTTGTGGTGGGTTATTTAACGTAGCAGGATGATTGAGAGAATTACAGGACAGCGGCCAAGAAATGCGCTCTATATATATGAGAAACAGCTTTCTCAACTGGTGGGTCAGGGCCCAAAACACTTGATTGCAGACTGTGTACGAATGGGAGAGTGAGGTTAAAATCTTGCTATCTTATGTCGAAATATTACTGTATATTGACAAATGAGCACAAAAGACATGCTGTTGCCACCATACTGGAATATTTGATGGCAAGTTGACAGGTTAAATTTACATTGTGGATAGAAGGCAAGTTGATGGAGTGCAAATATGACACTAAGTTTATTTAATATGGATTTAACAGTGACAGGAAACCTCATCTGCTTGCACAGAAATGCATGTAACCATTAAAAAAAATATGTCATTTAGAATTCAAACCATCTAAAACTGTGTGTCCTTTTGCTTTTTGAGCACATAAAAAAAGAAAAACAAAAAAAAAACATGTTAATCTTGGCTGTGTTTTTAGTATCAACAGTAAACATCTGTGATATTTACTTATCCTTGACGTAATGTGTTCTAAAAATATGATATGATAAAATCTGATAGGAATAAGAAAATAAAAGATATGCATGTATTTGTACTTAACGATAAATTTTACATTCTGTAAAAATGGGTTAATACTTAATGACTTGAGTGAAATGTGTTCCAGATGAGAACCACTGCATTAAAAGGTATGAAAATTGGTGCGGTGGTTTGTTATCCTGCTGACAGACCAACAAACCACCAAACAAACCACTGACATATTAGAGGACTGTGGGGCCTTGGCAGAGGTATGCTCCGTCGGAGTCCCCTTCTAGTTGTGAACATAGAAACAATAAACAGTCTAAAAATACACCACGGGATCACATGTCAATTCCCACTTTGGGCGCAAAGAAATCAGCCACAAAAGAAGTTTGTTTCCTCACAAAATCTGAAAATAGCTTCCTGTTTCCTGTATAAGCTGCTGAATTAGCCACTTCCTTCCTGCATCTTCTGGAGGAGGGTGAGAGATTGAATGGGCGAGGGGAGAGAAGGAGCCCACAGAAAGAGAATGGGTTTGTGGTGAGCAGTGTGAGACGGTCTGAGGCTGCCTCAATGTTAACATACTATGACTAATAACCCAACAATCAGTGGTTTGGGTTTTTTAAGTCCTTGAATGTGGTTGAGCAACATTGAAGCAGGGGATGTGCATTTCTAGACAACAACTTAGGAATAAATGTGTAATTCTTTGTAAACAGCTGCAATGAGTAAGGTGTGCAGTGTGTATTTGTGATCCCAGGGGTCCATGTGGGGTCTTTGCAAATATGCACCTCTGCGGGGGAGAGATTAAAAGTGTATGTGCATGTCAGTCAGTGTGTAAGTGTGTGAGCAATTGTGGTTTAGGAGATAAACATCTCTGCAGGAAACAGATTTATGGGCTGGGTGTAAGGGGTGTGGATCTACAGCATTTAATCCATGCACATTTGAATAAACAGATAAATATCTCAGTGTTAGACTTAATACATGTGCACTGTATTTACATGAAAGGCAATCTGGACTGACACCTTAAAATCTAGTACCACCCAGAAAATTATCCTAAATCTGACTTAACCACAGCTCAGTGGTGTTTTGCAAGCAAGGATAATCTTGGCTGGTTCTTGCAGGCAAACAGAGCTGCTGCTGCTGCTGCTGGAAGATTTCAAATGATCTGAACTGTTGTTTTCTACTTCCTGTTAATGCTAAGACACCTTTAGATTGTCTAAAAATAATCACAGCCTGCGTTTCCAAAGTCATTTTTGCTGAATGTGCATTAATGTCAGGCTGATACTCACACATGCTGGCGGTGACAGTCCATGATCTTGTCCCGAATGGCGTCCTGATCCGGCAGGTACTTATTGTGGAGGAGGTGCTGCCAGCTCTGGGTCTCATCGAAGTCTCCAATCTCGGCTGATGGATGGGAAAGAAGTACCAGGAGAGAGCGAGAACACAGTAATTACTTTGAGTGGAACTGAAGAGAAGTGACGGTCAAGGTTAGGACAAGATTAAATAAGAGTGATGAGTAATAAGCAAAAATGTGAACAATGAAGAACTTCTATCAGTCTGTCCTCTTTAAAGTATATTATACTTCATTTTAATCTTATTCAGAATTCATCCCAATCTATTCTGCTATAGCTCGGATGAAGTGTGCCGATGTGTGTGTGCCTCCATCTGTTCAATAGCAGCAACAATAGCCCCTCATACTGTACCACCTGCAGGCGCATATACAGCCGTTACCCTGGCAACCGAGTGATAGTCTTCTTTAGCATGCTGTGCAGCAGCCTGCCACTGTCTGCAGGACAGAATCTAATCTATATACACGATATGTGCTACTTTTATCTATAAGATGTGCACAGACAGACCGACAAACAGCTGCATGGCAATGATGATAGCAAGAAACCCAGAGCGATAAAAAGCTCATGGCGCTCGTTTCATTGACATGTTGTGCATTTGGGATTGATAGGAGGGGAAGCTGTTTTACTGCCACTTGGACCAAATTGCACAAATATTTTTACATTTTGCTTATTTTTGTTTGATCCGTTTGTCTTGGATATTAACTCATAAAGACCCAAACAGCCACTGGCGACTAAAAGCATTGAGTCGTCTATAATGTTTAATACCTATTGATCCACTAATCCTATCAATACATGTAAATTATTGGTGTAAAATACAGTTTGTCATCTTTTCATGGTCATCAGATATGAACTATTTGGATGTTCAGAGGCTCTGTAATGAACGTGGAAACATCATCGTCTTCTACAGCATTGATTCACCAGTAAAACCCATGCAGTTTGATAAATAATAGTAGATGGAGACACTTGTTTATATGTTTAGTTGTATTTTTGTTCAGTTTTCTCTGTTTCTAAAATAATAACCCCCAACTTTAATCTGAGCTTTAATGAACATCTACATGATCGGTGAAGTAAATATAAGACAATTCATGATTTACAAAGAAAATAATGCCAAATACAGAGGCTCTGGTCAAATCAGAACTGCACCCACATATAACACAATGACCTGGGTGGAGCTTAATGATGTGTATGAAGTTATTGTATTGAGTAGTTATAGTTGATAGTAAAACGACATGGAAAACACAGTATACAGGATAAATAACATATGCATAGTTAGAATATCTGGCCATTGTACAGAATTTTATAATTGTGCTTTTACTGTTTTAATGCTCTTTTCTCTGTTCTTTTTTTCTTTTCTCTATTGTTTATTGCTTTTTATGGAACATCTCCCATGGGACAATGGATGGAAAGTAGCCTTTGGCTAAAATCTGGAGTATTTACATTCACGTGAAAACATGTTTGTTCATTAATACTCCCTGTCCCTTTCAAATAAATAAATAAATGAAGTAAATGAAATCATAAATCATAAATGGTGATAAATCACTTAAGAAAGGTTACATATAATGAAAAATTCATTTGGAAATTGACACAAAAGTAACACTGGGTCTTTATAGGTTAATGATTGCAATGATTCTTAAGCTTCTTTTATTTTTGCTAATAAGTTTCCCACAACTGTACTGAAAATAACTCCATCTAAATGCCCATTTCAAGTAAAAATAAAAGTTTGTACAGTTTGTTGTACATTTTGATGTGTTGCACCTACACTGAATGATGTGGGAGACCATGAGGGCAGCGCTGGTGTCGTTACAGATGAGGTGACCACAGGCCAGGTCACGTTTAATCTGAAGGGCGAACAGATACCTAGAAAGAGAAACGGCACCATTGAAACATACAAGAGAGCAAGTAGTTAAAATAGGAAAAGGGTTATTAGGTTAATGGGTGCTCTATAAATAGAACAGTTTATAGTGTTAGACGTACTCTGTGCTGAGAACACACGTCTACTAAAGCCATTCCCATCTTGATAATTACACTGTTGCTCATTTAATCCTCATAATACACAGGCTAATATACAACACAATATTCTTTATAATGTATGTATATGACTGACAAGATAAAACTACACAGACCAAACACACACAATGACAAAATTGCACAAGCATACTTTATAGCTATTCCTGTAAACAATTCAGAGCATGTTTTAGGCCAAGAATCATCATTTTGTGGTAAAAATGAGCGAACTCACCAGAGCTAATGTAAAGATTCTCCCATAAGGGCTTTAAAACACAGACCCTTGCTGATTCACGGGTCTCTACAGAGTATTTAAGGGTACAGTCATGCTGGCTGCCAACATTCCCATTAAATCTGAGTGTGTGCAAGTGTGTGATTAATGGCGCAAAGTGATTAAGTCTCTAATAAACTTAATGAGGCTTTTACAAGTTGTGATACTTTATTTTAGCCTAGGGTATGCATTAATGACATTTAGAGAAAAATCCATCTCTCTGATTGGCCAACGTCCTATCTTTCTAATATATCCTCCAAAAAACCTTCTCTTCCATCTGTCCCTTCATTTATTCTGTCTGCTCCCACATTACCAACAAAGGAAACAATGACACAGTGAAATGCTGCGACAGCCAAACAAAGGGAAACCGACCGGGAGCCCACTTCCCGTTTAATGCAGGAATCAGCTGGCACACTCTGAGACGACATGAGCGCAGTGGAATAATAGACCGGAGCCAGCTGAAAGCCCCACACTGACAGTGGAAAATATGGACAGCAGGATGAAGTGATGATGATGTTTTGTTGTGGTGATATTAAGTCTTCCATCTCAAGAGGGCCCATTGCAGATGAGAGGCACTACACGCACTTCCACCTTGGCTTTGGTCTCAAGTAAATCCAGCTGGGAGAACCACAGCATCATGGGAAATTACAGGCGTGTGTGTACAAGAGGTGAAAATCTAAGTTCTGAGAAAGACAGACTAAACAAAGCTACAAAGCAGATATGATAGTTCTTGATCATTTACACCAGTTATGTCGAACTCATTTTCTTTCAAGGGCAACGTTCAGCCCAATTTGCTCCTAATTGGGCCAGAACAGTACAATAATAACATAATAACCTACAAGTAAGGTCAAATCCAAATTTAACTCTTGGTTTTAATGCAACAAAAAACATGAAATTATACAAATATTTCCATTTCCAACCTCTTCTTTCACAAAAAGTGAAAATCCATAAAAAAAATGATATCTGTTAAGAAAAATAAATGTAATCTTAACCATATTATGCCTCAACTTATTATCTAGGCATACATTCATAAGTTTTCAGGTTGTTCATATTTGTTGAGATTGTTCACATTTTATTGTGAAAGGATAGTGTAAATGTAAATACTTCATTATAGTAAAATTGATATTTTTGCACCAAAACAAAGAAAAAAATTGCAGTTTTCAATATTTATAGGTTATTAAGCTACTACACTGGTAATTTTGGCACTTAACAAGTTCATCTCACAGGAAAGATTTGACCCTTTGGCAGGCCGTAACAGTAAATAATAACATAATAAACTACAAGTAAGATCAACTCCAAGTTATTCTCTTTGATTTAATGCAATAAAATCAAATTATACAAATATTTCCATTTCCAAACTATTCTTTCACAAAAAAGTGAATATCCATAAAAAAACTGAAATTTGTGAAGAAAAATAAATGTTATCTTAATATTATGCCTCAACTTATTATTTATGCATACATTTATACACAAAACATTTAGTAATGGGCAGAAATTTTTTTTTAAAATTGCACAATTTTATTTAGGCATTTCTGGTTGTTCGTATTTGTTGAGGTTGTTCACATTTTATTGTAAAAGGATAGTTTGTAAATGTAAATATTTTTATAATTTAATTGTGAAATGGTTATTTTCTTGCACCAAAAAATAAGTAGGTTATGATACTGGTCATTTTGGCACTTAACAAGTTCATCTCACGGGCAAGATTTGACCCTTTGACAGGCTGGTTTTGGCCCCCTGACCACATGTTTGAGACCCCTGCCTTACACCTTTTTAACCAACTGTAGTGGAAATTACTAAAACATATTCAATAATGCCAGAGTCCAAGGCTCTGGAACACTCAACCCCAACATGAGCTCTTTAAATCTCTTTTAAAGATGCACCTACCATACTTGCACTGGCTTTCAATACAAAAGTGTATGACTTTTGTTTTGTCTTCTGGCTGTGTTTTTAGATACTATTTATCCTATTATTCTGTTTTTATCAGTTTCAGTACATCTTAGCTTGTATACTACTTTTAACACATCTTGTATTTTATCTATATCTTTGTACAGCACTTTGTGTTGTTATAACTGCACTATTTAAATAATCTTGACCCTGACCTAAAACAGGAAAAACAAGCTTCTCCTCTTCACTGTAATATTTCAATATGTCTGTCAACGTCACTAACTGGAGTCTCTTTGCAGTAAAAATGAAACCATAAATCAAAACCCAGAGTTGGTAACAGCTCTCATCTGCTCCTTCCAGCTAGTCTTCTCCTGGCAAAAAAACCCCAAAATGTTTTCATGAGCCTGTTTCCCAGATGACAAACTGTTCAGGGAAGGAAAAACAAAACTCTGTCCTCTGTCTGATGTTATGTGTATGTGTATGTTATAAATGGTAAGTGGCTGACCAAGAACAGGAAAAAAGTACAAAAAGAGACCCAAACATATTGTAACAAGGCGTCTGTTTTATGTTTAGATTCAGCTGTAAACCCTAAATGGCACTTAAAAATCCCCCGGGACTTCGCCGAAGGAGTGAAAACACGCTGGTCAGACAGAAAACCAACAACAACACGCGCTGTCTTTTAATTTAGGCAGCACTTCGGCAGATAGGTGTG
This sequence comes from Fowleria isostigma, assembly GCA_029814645.1. Taxonomy (NCBI): domain Eukaryota; kingdom Metazoa; phylum Chordata; class Actinopteri; order Kurtiformes; family Apogonidae; genus Fowleria; species Fowleria isostigma. The sequence goes on from JAPTGZ010000013.1 coordinate 2,314,290, forward strand.
GTCTGTGTGTCAACGAGACCTACCGAGTCAGCTCCTCCATGAGCTGCGTGTGGTCGGGCGGGAAGAACTTCACCACAAAGCGAAGGATGGTGTTTTTAGGCCCTGAGGAGGGACACGGAGGAGGGAGGAGACAGGAAAAGACAGGGTTACGGAAGTACGGGACGTGACAGTGGTAGGGGTGAAAAGAAATCTATTTGCAGCTTGTTAGAAATGTTCTCACAAAACATCTTCTGGGTTATCCTTATTCATTTTTCAATTTAGTGTCCAATTTAGAAAGATTCCGTAAAGTCCCTCTAAGTATTACAGTCAGGAAAAGACTGTAATTCAGATTCACTGAGCATGACTGACTGTTTTTAATACACAGTCCGTCAAATAAATATCCTTGTAGAGCTTTGTGGAATACTTTTAAAAAAA
>JAPTGZ010000013.1:2314803-2326138 GCA_029814645.1 Fowleria isostigma
ACTCCCTGGGACTGAAGACTTTCTTGTTTAGACTCCTATTTTATTTTAAAATGCAGTATTTTATTTTAATGTAGTAACTTAGTATGTTATGTTTTATTTATTCTAAAAGTAGGACTTTTTTTCAGCAGCACTTTGAGATTCTGTTGAATGAAAAGTGCTTCATAAATGCAATGTGTTATTATTATTATTATTATTATTATTATTAACCCATAAGGACCCAGTTTGATATTTGTGGTACTTCCCAAATAGATTTTTCTCTACATCTAACCATCCTTAAGTGGTTTATCAACATTTATCGCAATATTATATTCTGTATTTTGTGTTTTTTTTCAACATTTAATTTACTAATCATGTAGATGTTCATAAAAGTTTAGGGTAAAACTGAGGGTTATTCTATCAAAAACAGACAAAACTGAAAAAAATGACTTTTTTAGTGAATCTATCATTAATATAATCCACTGTCATTGATCCAACTCTAAGGGCTGTACTGGTGAATCAGTGTTGTAGAAGATGACAGTGTTTCCATGTTAACTACGGCTATGGAGCCTCTGAACGCCTAAATGAGTCATATCTGATGACCATGAAAATATAAAAAGCTGTATATTACACCAATTATTTCCATGAATTAGTGAAATCAACAGGATTAAACAGTTTATATCAGTACATGATTTTGGTAGATAGTGTATGGTTGGGTCTTTATGGGTTAAAATAGGTTAAATACAGAGAAAATTTCATTTGGGAACTGAAGCAAAAGTAGTAATAGGTCTTTATGGGTTAATATGATGTATTAGTGTGTCCGTGTGTGTGAATGGGTGAATGTGAGGCTTTCTAAAGCACTTTGGGTACCATGAAGGTGTGGAAAAGCACTACATAAGTGCAGTCGATTTCACATTATTATTTTTATTCTTATTCTTCATTACCTTTAAAATCAAAATCTGTGATGAAACTATGTAATAAACAGAATGAAAAGTGCCATTAAAGGTTTATGCATGTGAGCTCTGGTACTTACGTCTGATCTGTTTTAGCGTGGGCTTGAGGAGATCCAGCCACAGCTGCAGAGAATAGAGGACAAAATTATTCAATAAAGTACTTTCATTTTATTAAAGCACATCTGTTCTGATATGAATTAAAGAGTCAATGCCAAAAAAAACCCCAACTACATTTAAGAACACAATTTCTCCTCTAAATGGTCTCCCGTGGTTACTGGTACTAAGTTTGAACCCCCTACCATTGTACAGTTCATGGCCTTTGGTGTATCCATCATGTTCATACCAGACTACAAAACCCCACTATGTATAGCAAGCCTTCGATCTGAATGTGTGCAAGTGCAGACAATGTTGTCATTATTTCTCTATTATATCATCTGTTCCACTGCTCCAGTTCAGGACTTATGCCTGAGGCTTACTGCCAATGCACAGTGAGCGTCTGTGTATGTGCACATTCTGGTGCCTGTATGAGTATGTACGACACTGGTTCGGTCCATCTGCCTTCTTTTTATGAGCTCTAAAGGCTTTTTTTTTTTTTCCCTCCACGATCTAAGACAATAGATGAGTGGCAGACACACACCCCCTGGCACGTACATCAAGTGTGTGAAATATTACTACCAGCTGTCGCTTGAGGAAATAGGTTAAGCAAAGGAATCCAGGTGAAAGCCCTGATCGACGTGGAAGCCAGGATGATAAGAAAAAGGTGCTTCACGGTTTTATTCAAGGCTTCTGTGCAGCATATCAAGAGCTGTGTGCCCATGTGAAAAAAACACGAGGCTAAAGTTAAGATGTGGGAAACCTCGCTTCAAGTGCTTTGCGCACATTGGACCACAGCAATGAGCATCTTCTCATGTACAAACATTTTAGCGGCTAAAAGTAGATCAGTGTTAGTCAGGCGGTTTTTAAACCCGAGGCACAAACAAGACAAGATCCTTGTATGCGTTTCAGCTGAAGCAGCAGATGTAATAAAGTATTCATTCCAGAGGCTTCTTTGAGGAAACCTGCTGAAGAGTGGAAATGTGTTGTTGACCTTAAGTGCACACCAGCTATTTCCTGAAGCCACGAGAGATAACCGTGATTACTATTTACAATATTTGCCAAATCGGTGCATCCCTACTCTCCATTTCTGTGCATTTCTTACCGTCATTTTACGTTGGTCCTGGTATTCTAGCCCGAAATAGTCTCCTTCTGTCAGGTTGAGATGAGCACAAACCAGGTCAAACAGCACTTTGCCAGGGGAACGTTGCTGAAGGAGAAGAGCAGAGGGAGAAAACAAATTAAGAATCCATTAAAATGAAGAGGAAGAGGTGAGAAGAGGGCCACTGTGTCAGGCAGGATCTCATCAGGGAAGTGCTCTTAATGGAATTGAAGGGAAGAGAAATGTTTTTACGGGTTACTTTGAGGTGGTAGTTTTGCACCATACCATCTTGCTGTTTTCTTACTTTCTAATAACCTCCCTTCACTTAACAAGCTGCTGACCTTTGACCCTGATGTGAGGTCCGAGCTCCAGGTTTGGGTCTAATGAATAGCTGGAGGCCGAGGCTCAGCTGGAGGTACCACAGCGCTCAGAAACGAGCACAATGCCCTCGGAGGAGTGTGTGTTTTTATATCTACTGTGGCATCAGCTGGGCTCTATCTAATGATGCTCTACCTTTGCTCTACTATTGTTTTCTGCAATTCAGCATTAAACATTAACAGCTTTAAAAGCAACACGCAAACACAACGTCTTTGAGATTTCTGTCAATCCACTGGCAAACCTAAGAGTGAGCCCAAAATAGACACAGACGTAGAACTAAGCCCCAAATTAGCCTGGGATAATTTCCCTTAAGCTAAATGGTACAGTACGACCCTGGCAACCTGCATTTTGAAGAGTCGCACCGTGCTATTATGGATTCAGTGAGTCCAATGAGGCTCTCGTCGACTTAATACATAGCTATAATGAAAGAGTTCCTGTTTGACATGTACACACAAGCAAAAACAGATTATGATCAACAGATTTGAGATTGCATGGCTTCAGGCTTCACTTGCAGACCCTATACACAGTCCTGTACCAGAAAAGATAGATACGTACATATGTTATCTGTTACCTGTGTGGTGCAGAGACTGAGGAACAGTGCACTGCAAAAAAAAAGGTGTCTAAAAAACAAGATTAAACACAAAATCTGAGGAAAAAAGGTACTAAAAACATGTGGAATATCTGTCCATGCAGTAAGAGGATTTTACTTGACAAGATTTCTTGAATTAAGATTGTTAAATCTAGATATAAACATGTCTACAGATGTATGAACTAAGGTTGTGTGTTGGCAAAAATCTGGCAATACAATGCAAATCACAATACTGGGATTATAATATGATATATCGCAATATGTCAAGATACTGTTAACGAAGCGATATTTTTTTGGTTTGCTTTGTTTTTTTAAAAAGATCATTCCCTGGGGAAATTGAATTACGCCAGAAATATGCCCAAATACTAGACACATTTTTATTTGATCAGAACAAGATTTAATGCTATATCATAAAACTTTAATCTGTAAAAACTTAAAGTGCAGCATTTGGATAAATAATCTGTGTACAAAAGAACACACACAAAAATATAATAAATAAACAAAATAAGGTTTTACAGACATTGCAGTTTAAGATCCTGCTAAAATGTTCATTTTCTATTAGCTGTGAAAAGAATGCAATGAAATATTGCAATATATTGCGTAACCAATATTTTCTTACACCCCTAGTATGAAAACTTAAAATTAGAAACTAACGCTTAAAAGAAGAGAAATTATTGAACACTTCTAAATCTATGTTTGTTTGTTTTTTTATCTTGTGAATGTGAAAATTTTATATTTGTTTGACCAAATATTGACTGACATTGTGTGATTTTGATGTCTACATGCACTTTCTTAATGCACTGAGTAAAAGCGCCGCATGGAAAAAGAAAGGAGACGCAAGTGAGGAAAGAAGAAAAATGAGGAGGAGGTGAATCAGAGTAGTGAAGGCCAAGTCTGTCACCATCTGGCTACCGTGTGTGTGTGTTTGTCCATCTGTTTCTGTGTGGTCAGTCTGTCTGCATGGCGCACATCCACGCCAGAAACTACTCAGATAGCGTGTCAGTTACCCTGTGCAGACATATTAAAACACACAGTCGCAGTGACATCCCTGTTTGTGTGAAAGGAGACCTGACTGACAGGTGACAGGTCGAATATAAAGCCTGCAGATCTCCACGGTTTGGACGCCATCCAGTTCTGGCCTGAGGTAATCTTAGTTGAAAGGAGGTTAAGACGGGAGAGGTGAGGAGGAAGTGGGAGAACAGGTTGGAAGAGAACCCGAGAGCTACAACAGCTTAAAAGACAGGAAAAGCGACAAAGAGCAAAATAAAGACATCCTGCAACTGCTCCACCCGCCAATTTGACTTGTATTTGCATTTAACAGAGCTGTGGTTTAAATTAAGCCTTGCGTGGAAACTTCTGCGTTCAACGTCCAACTTCAACAGTACAGAGTCCAGTTTACTGCAGTGCAAAACAATATTAGGTTTGGAGGAGACGCAGAAGTCTTATCATGTGACCGAGAAAACACAGAGCACATGGTGAGGCTGAAATAAGAGGGACATGATGGAACACAGCAGCGGAGACAGTAAGGATAAAGACAAAGACAAGCAAGGATTTATGTTTTTGACAAGCTCGAGGAGTAGTGTGACCGGCAAAATGAAACTAGAAATAGACACAGCATCCATTTTTTTCTGAGATCAGTCAATTGTGCGTCTAGAGAAGGGGTCTCAAACATGTGGCCTGGGAGCCAAAACTGGCCCGCCAAAAGGGTCCAATCCAGAATTAGTGAAATACAAAAATTATACTGAAGACAATCAAGGATGTTAAATAATTTTAGGTAAATTTGATTTCATTTTAATGTACCTATGTGTTTTCTATATGTATGTGTGTAATTGTATTGTGTTATATTTTAACAATTCTGTACGGTGACCTTAAGTGTCCTGAAAGGTGCCTATAAATAAATTTATTATTATTATTATTATTACTACATTTACAAAGTAGCCTTTTACAAAAAATGAGAATTAAGTGCAATTTTTAAAATATTCTGCCCACTATTAAATGTTAGGTGTATTTGTCGATACACTGTGATCTGTAAGTTGTTACAAAAATGTGAAAGTAAGAAACTGAGGAAAAATAATAAAACAAAAATTGTTAAAATTGCACTTACAAATTTAATTTTGTTCATGGTTATTCGTGTTTTTCACATTTTTTTACAGGGTGGTTTGTAGATGTAAACACTTTGATAATATATATATATATTTAACTCTAAAATACAGAAATTAGGCATACAAATTTTGGAATTGACACAATTTATATATTATTATGTTGTTATTTTAATGATCTGGCCCATTTCAGGTCATAATGGTCTGTATGTGGCACCTGAACTAACATGAGTTTGACACCTGTGGTTTAGAGCATGCATGCAGAGAAGACCAAAAAACAATCTGATAAAAGATAATGCCTTTATTGCACATGTTTTTTTTCTGTATGACAAACATATTTTTTAATCAAGGTCTTTTTTTTCCAAATAAGTATAACAAGAAACATACAATTTAAACATGGAACTGTTATGTCAACTTCCTATCCAACCTATGACTAATATTTGAGTAATTTTTTTATGAGAAACACGGTGTCTTTGCCTATAAAAATAAAAGCCAGACAACAGAAAATGATCATGTTTTTACAGGATATTATGAGACCACATGATATTTTTTCCTATTATACATTTGGGAGAAATTTTATCTTTGTCCTCAATATGGAGAAAATTTAGTCAAGGTGTTTGTGAGATAAATGTAATAGGACAAAATGACATGTGACGATATTCAAACAACCCCAAAAATGACAGGAGCCATCTCTTTACGTTCACAGACCAGACTGTAGCAGGCCAATCTTTGACAAGAAGAACTTAAACACATTGAGTCAGAATTCCAAGCATGTTTGGGGGGCAAAAGCAATTTCCTCCAGTATCAGCGAGCCCTTCTCCAATAACTACTGTAAGCCTGTACGTGTGCAGTAGGGAGATATCCCATATCACATTCAAGTAATGGAAGAAAGTGGAATGCAGACGGGAATGCCTCTGAGTGAATGGTGGTGAAAACTTTCAATATTAATACCAGTTAAAATAACACAGGCTTCACAAACGGACTCTATCTGTGTCACTGTATCGGTCACTAATCTTCCAAAGTTAAACACCTTCAGCTAGATAGGTTTTGGTTTGAGACTGATCTGTGCTAAAAAAGGTGAGAAAATAGGTGCGGTCATAGTCAGCCCAGAAACCTAAAAGAAACACAGCTGGCGGCATAGAACTGAAAAAAACTGCAAAAGTCTAGAATCAAAACACCCTGCAGGCCATATGTGTTAACTGTCATATCTATTACTGGTTTATTTTGATTTTACTTGAAATTTAAATGACTTATAATTTTCTAGGTTACTTCAGTGAAGCGGCTGAACATGAAAGGGAGATGGCAATGACCTGAAACAAACCCACCCTCCTATTCCTGTTATGGAGCGATGGCTGAAAGTAGTTTATTTAACACTGGGAACAGGCACAGAACTGACAAAATACCATGTACAGAAAGTACTGTTTTTCAGTGAGAACCAAAATTTCCTGTTCTCTGGGATAATACCTGCAAGTTTCCAATCTGACCGCTTAGTTCCTAATCCTCCCTGTCAACAAAGTCAGTGCACTCTGTAGCACGCAACGGTCATGTTAAAAGGGTTAGGATGAAAAGTTAAGTAATCTCAGGCTCATCCTTTTACAGGAAACTACAATTCTAAAACCTCAGCTCTGCCTCGTTTCTTTGATCCTCCCTTATTTTCTTAAAGAACACAAAAAGTAGAGGAAAAATTCTGAAAAAATAGTCAAGGCAGCAGTAACATATTGTGTTTGAGTTTGTGAAAATTGGTTGTTCATGTACTTTTCTAATCAGTCATCCAAAAGTAGAGGAAAAGCTGCCTGCTGAATTAGCTGAATTAAACAGGAACTTAACCCTTAAAGACCCAGAACTACTTTTGTGTCGACTTCCAAATCCAGATTTATCACCATTTATTCTAATATTACCTTCTGTGTTTTGCTTTTTTCAGTGTACATCAGGTATTTTCCCTTATATAATATAGGATATAGATGTTCATAAAACCTCAGAGTAAATTCTGAGGTTGCGCATGCTGTGCAATTGTGATAGCCCTCAGCCAAATAGGGCATTAGATTCAGTTGAAGGTTACTGCCCTATAGGTGACCTACTTTCAATAGGCTTCTGCTCCATGTCAAGGTGTATCCACAGTATAAATTTGGTGCAGATATCTCAATGCATTCCTCAGATAATGCGATTACATTCTTGAATGGACAGACAGACGACAAAACAATTATACAATACCCCTTTGGCCAAAACTGAAGAGAAATTGACTTTTACAGCAAAATATCAATAATTAAACAGAAAAACAAGTGTCTACAACCAGTGTCATTTGTCAGATTTCACTGGTTTTATTGATAAATCAATGTTTCAGACAAGTAGGCATTGATTGGATTCGTGGTTCAACAGTTTTTACACATTTTCAGTGAGTAGATGCTTTTGGTAGGTGGATGTTTGGGTCTTTAAGAGTTAAAATGGGACATTGCGTCTGTTCTCATGATCTGTTTTGATCTTGGCAACAGTTTCACTGGAGGAAACCGTCATCCGGCTGAGGTCAAATGTGATGTATATATAGGTTTGTTTATACTAAAACTGGAGAGTATAAATAGGCAGTGTTACACTTACGAGCATACATGGAGTGTAAAGATGTTTAGGCCTTAGGCAAATCTTTCAACATGATTCTGCAAGAGATAAAATATCTAAAAACAAGTGGTGTGCATGCGTGTTGATATTTTGCAGCTGAAAAGAGTTGACCAGGCCCTGTGGAGCCAGACTGAAGTCCTTTCGCTTCAAATCACAATCACTTCATTCAGCAACTTCCATCAATGAGTCTTTCTTAGTCAGCCAAAAACACACAGCACACACTCAGACTGTGACCTCCACACACACCTGCACACACAGACCCACACAGACAGATTTTTATCATTTCTTTACGTGTAATTTTGTCTTACTCAGCACATATGGAATGACAGTGCCAACAGAGCATGCTCAAAAAGAGAGCAACACAAAAGCATATGTAAACTGCATTAACTCTAAATGAAACCTGCAAAAGGACAAGGTCAAGACTTTAAAGGCAGGGTCCAGTTTCACACAGCTGTCCTTCTGGGACCTACACCAACATGGCTCTTCCCACTTGAGATAATTAGAAGGCGTCTTTGCTAAAGCAGTAGGTCTAGCAGTGAGCCTTAACAACCAACTGTCCACCAGTGAACTAAATTGGAATCTGGCTTTAATCCTGGCAGCCACCGTCCAAGTATCCACGCCAAACATCCAAGAGGAGCTTTAAAAAGTCATCGCAACAGCTCCAGACATGGCAAAAAGAAGAAAACACAACACTTCAAGCAGATCCTGCAATATTTTTGATGTTAAAAATCAAAGTTTCTGTGCTGTTGGAGAGAATGTGGAGGAACTACGGTTGTTCACGCCCATGTTTTCTGGATCTGCTCCTCTATTCAGTCTTACTGGAAAAAGATTTCAAAAGTCACCTCAAAAGTTTTAGGCTTTAAAATCAGCACATTGTTTATTTTTCTCTGTCTTGGTCATGAACCTGATGGTCTAAGTAAGAACGATGCTTACTGCCTCAAAATATTGCTGGCAGCGTGCAAAAAGATCATCACAAAATATTGGCTTAAGAGGGAATGTCTACCGATGACTGTTTTTATCAGCGCTGTGGAACATCTCCATTTGTTAGAGCAGATGACCTACACAATTCAAATGCGGAAAGAATTGGGTGAAGAACCATGAAAAGCCATGAGAAAAGTTTGTAGAACATTTGGTGTAAAAATTATGTTTGTCGAAACAATGCAATCTCTGTAACTTCTTGACCTCATGACCTGTTTGTTCTGTTTTTTTTGTTTTTCTATCTATTAAAAAAAAACTTTCATAAATAAAGAGGGGTTTTTTTTGTTTGTTTTTGTTAAATCAAAATTTCTTGTTAAGATTTTCATGGATCGGAAAGGGCAGCAGTATCTTTTCAGAACTTCAAATCACAAAGGGAAGGTGCTAATAAAACGGCGACCCTGTCTGCAGCAGCTGTGGAAACGGCTGTATCCCTGTGTTTATCTTTTATAAAATGACTCAGGCCCTTTTTGCAGCAAAGTAGACCCAAATTATAGTGGTACTTCTGACGCAAAATGTATGCTAGGGGGTTGTGTGTCACAACAAAAGATAAAAATATCCATCATGGTCTTCTGGTTTCTTGGTTGTGGTGGTCCCATGCACTGAGTGTTTCTGGTTTGTGTTACTGACAATAAACAAGGCTGGAGAGGCCCGTCCTGTTTCTAAAGTATTTTTCAGGAATATTTAGAGTATGAGACGGTGCCAGCTCCAACATGATAACATTATGTAATGTGATTAGCGACTATGACAGATATTGCCCTGTTTCGCCTCTGTCTTCCTTGCGGCCTTTGTACTTCCTTGGCCTCTCTCCATCTTTTGTCTGTTATCCAAACTCCAGTTAAGTTAGGGCTCTTTGCCTGTGAGGAACACTGGCCAATAAGCTGTCAGCGGGACTGTCTACTCATCTCTGCCTGTCAGACTGTCTTTCTGCCAAACCCGACCTCACTGTTACCCAGCAAACTCAGCAGCCAGCACAAACACACTAAGTCTAGCAAACGCACTTCCTCTCCAATAGCAGCGCACATTTTCGATTCAAGACGGGCTGCGTTATATCAAAGTAGCTGCTCTCTTCTCTCAAATCCTGCTGCCCTTTGTCCCTTGAGACAAATAACCTCAACCCCTTTTTACAGCTTGTTCATGGCATGGAATGTTGTGTCTTTATTCCAGCTTCATGTTTCGAATAAAAGCCACATACTTGGATTGTGGCCCTTTGTAGTTCAGCCTTTGAACCAGCATGTATTCTGTGACTTGTGAAGCACTGTGCTATTTACAGATACAGTTACAGATGAACTTTGGTGATCCCAAAGAGGAAATCCACTTTCTTCTGAGCCTCGACAGGAAAAACAGCCAATTCCATCCCTTTCTACAGAGTACATCGTGTCCATCCATCGCCATTTCTTTCGTCTTGGAGGTGTTCAGTAGGGAGCAGTTTGGTGCATGTCTGTTCAATTCTGATTTTACACAGTACCTTAAAGTCACAGTTAATCATTTATTTTCTTCTACTTTCAGTCAGGAGCACAAAATGGCATTTAAACTCTTAGAAATATTTGACACTTTTACTCTCCCACACCAAAAAAAGTCCTCACCTTAATTTAATTAACTCATAAAGACTCAGTGCTATGTTTGTGGCTGTTCAAAAATATTTTATTCTCTATATATCACTTTCCTTACGTGATTGATCACCATTCATTACAATATTATCCTCTGGATTTTGCATTTTTTCAGTGTAAATCATCAATTTTTCCATATTCAATTTACTGATCATGTAGATGTTCCTAGTAGCTCAGAATAAAACTGAAGGTAATTATATTAAAGAAAATTTAAGAGAACATGACTATTTGAGCAAGAATATTAATAACTCAAAGTAAAACAAGTGTCTACATCCACTGTCATTTATCAGATGACATAAGATGATGGTGTTTCCATAGGGATGTAAACAATTAATTGACTATCGGTTAATTGTAAACAAGAATTTGCTTGATTAAATTAAAATAATTGTCAATTAATTGCTGCGCTACAACATGGTGGTCGGGATAGCCAGTCATTGAACTGGATCGTGGCATTGATGGGTTAGAATGGCCTTAGGGGTGGAGCTAAACACCGGCCTAGTCTGTCTGTTTGTCCCACATGCTGCAGTCAGTGGTTATGAAAATTTCATGCAAGGTCCACTGTGTAACAGAGGCAGAGAAGGTGGTAGTCAGACATCCAAAGCTTGGCAAGTTTTACTTTTGGTTTCTGCCTGTGGTAGTAAGGGCACTTAGAGAGGGTACCACCGCATATAGTTGGGTTTTTATGGGTTAAATCAATAGTTCAGAACCTTAAATTGGATAATTACTGCAGTCACCAATATGTCTCAACTGTAATAAGCTCTTAACTCCTACCCCTTGGATGCCTACTAGGAACAACCCATATATACGTTGTTACTAGGGCTACCCATGGGACATTTTGTTTTTCCCAGTATGTTGTTTCTTTTTCCAGTGGCTACAATCGTCACTACTTTGGCAAACTTTGGGTAAACTGGGTAAAAAGTATTTATATATATTTTTTTAAATATATTTTT
>JAPTGZ010000013.1:2326238-2341302 GCA_029814645.1 Fowleria isostigma
AACAATTTTTTTAAAAAAGTAATTTTAAAAAATGTTAAAACATATAAAAATAAAAATTACAGATTTGAAGAAAAAAAATTGATCACTTAATCCGACTGGTTGTCCTAGAATGGCTTGTGGTCACCGCCACATATCACAGCCTCTGTTACATTTGAAAAAGTTGAACCTGTTCTAATGGTCATCAAGTCATGTCTTTAGTGATATAACAGAGGTGTCAAAACTCGTCATTAAGGATACAGGGAGAGGGTCGTCAAATGGCGTCTTTATGGGGGAAAGAGTTAATGCTAAAAACCTGTGAAAAAGATTTAATGTAAAATAAAAGTCAAAATATTCAGCTGTCAGAGAGAACTGAGAGCTCCCTACCACCTGTAATTATTGTTTTGAAGGTAACAACATGTGACTATTTCAAACATGTTAAATGTCACACTAAACACCAACACTGATTAACACATTTGAGGAGGCTACAGCCACCTTTTTTTGCGCAAAGTAAACAAACAACAAACATAATGAAGCATCCTCTTAATAGCAAATGTATCTAGACTCTGTTTAATCATGTTTCCTCTTCTACCATCTTTCTACATTTCTCTGTAGATTCATTTTGATGAATAATAAATCAGTTCAAGTACACTGAATAATGTCCTTCTCCTGGGCAACACAGTTAGCACATCCTCCAGAAAGCATTTCATAACTACAGCATGTCGATCTTCCACTTAGATATCCACAGACACGTTTTATCTATTAATTAAGCCGTTTTTCTTCCAGTGTTTTCCTTTACTCTCCCTTTCCTTACCCTCTCCCTCTTGGCCAAGTCAAACAGGCTCCACATCTGCCGTGCTGTGCAAAGGGTTTACAGAAAGACTCAAAGCGTCATTGGTGCAAATGACCAATGAGAGTCAAAAATTAACCAACACAGCATCGGAGGTATTAGGAAAAGAGAGAATGTGGTGGAACCATAGTGGATCACGCCCATGTTTTCTGGTCCGTCCCCTCTATCCAGATGTACCAGAAGTTTTGGGTTTTGACATCAATCTATTATTCACTTCCCTCTTTTGTGGTCATGAACCTGATGGTCCTGGTAGGAGCGACGCCTACCTCCTCAGGGTCTTGCTGGCAGCGAGTAAAAAGACAATTATAAAATACTGGCTTAAGAGAGACAATGTCCACCAATGACTGTTTTTACCAATATTATAAAACATCTCCATTTACTAGAGCAGATGACCTACACAATTCGGCCACAGAAAGAGTTTGGGAAAAATGACCCATTTACATAACCTGTGAGACAAATTTGTAAACCACTGGGTGTAAAAATTGTGTTGCTTGTCCAAACAGTGCAATCTCTGTAACTTCCTGGCCTCACAACCTGTTTGTTCTGTTTTTTGTTTTTTCTATTTATTAAAAAAAAAAATTTTCATAAATAAAGAGGGTTTTTTTTTTTTTAAGTGTATGGTTAAAACACATTCAATTTAGGGTCTGAAAGTCAGAAAACTGAGAAAATTAACATAAGATGTTAATTTTTTTGGTATTTTTCTTTCTCTTTAATCTTTGACATGAATATAAAAAACAAACAAATTTAGATTAAATATCTGTAAACAATCCAAATTTATAAATAGACTTAATTAACCATCACCAGTCAGACCAAATAATAGTATTTTCTGCTCTTTGCGACAATTTTAGAATAATGAAACTCATTTAAAAACATGAAACTAAGGGAAATATCTTGAGGCACATTGGCATGTTTGAAAGGTACTTTTCCCTGGTCCTGGTCTGGACTAATGTCAACAGAGATGGAAACCAGATGGGTGAGCCTGATGATAAGAACTCTCCACAGGGGAAAAGACAGGAAAAAAACACCTCAAAGCTGTTCCTTCACTCGTCCCCTGCTGTGAATTCCAACAAGGACCTTTTTCACCGTACCCCTTTGTTAGCCAAGAGAAAGAGTAGAGTGTGTTCTTGCTTTGAGTTACTGCTTTAAAATTGTACAACTGCTGGAATGTTGTTATGTTAGAAATTTGCAGGGCGTTTTGGACTGACAGCACTAAAAATCCATCCATCCATGCTCTGAAGGACTAAAAGCATCTGGAAATAGAGGAAATCCATCAATTAGTCGCTGTCAAACCGGAAGCAAATTTAGTTAATGCCAGAACAAGAGAAAGACAGGGCAAAAACACGCAAAGTTAACCCATAACAACCCAGTGTATCTTTTGTGCCTATTCCAATTTTTTTTTCTTTGTTCAACTTTTCTTAAATGATTTATCACCATTTATTTACAATATTATCCTCTGTGTTTTGTGATTTTTCAATGAAAATCATTTCCCTAAATTGAATGTACTGGTCATGTTTATTAAAGCTCAGATTAAAGTCGAGGGTTATTATATCAAAAACAGAGAAAACTGCTAAAAAAAAAAAAGTGACTTTGCAGTAAAATTTCTCATTAACTGAACATAAGCCAAGCAGTTTCATCCACTGTCATTGATCCAACTCCATGGGTTTTACTGGTAAATCAATGTTGTAGAATGATGTGTCCATGTTTCATGTCCAAATGGGTCATATTTGATGACCATGAAAAGATGACAAACTGCATTTACACCAGTTATTAAATGTATTGATAGTAGATCAACAGCTTAGATTAGTAGATGGTTTTGGTTAACAGTAAATGTTTGGGTTTTTATGGGTTAAAGGAAGGCAATAAAACACAAACTCTTCAGGGAAAATTCCATTTAGCTCCAATGATGTGTTTTAATGCTGTACGCTCTGGTATTCATGCAAACATTATGTCTTATTCCCAGACCAGCTACTGTGACGATTAGAAATGAGACAGATCTGGGTTTGTGAGAAGGGGGTGCTCCCCAAGGCTCAAAGTAATGAGTCTGTGCGATGTTTAATAGCTCAAAAACAAAGCATGATTTCTTAGAGAAGCGCACTAAGGTAATAATTTCTTGTTTAGATGCTGTAATTGTCTTTGTGCTGTTGCATTAGATTTACAATGGATGCCACTGCATTCCATAATGCTGTCTGAAGCATTAGCATCACTTATCAAATGTGAAGACAAATTACAGGCAGACCCCCACTGGTGTTCCTCAGCCCCCCACACAGCGTTCAGTAGTGAACCCAGCAGCTGCTCAGCAATGTCAGAAACAGAAACGTCAGCAGGTTTTTCCCTAAAGATGGGATACAACACTGAAAGACACAATGCCAGGTGTACAGTCCACACCTGGCCCTGTAATGGCTGTGTCAGCTGTGATCGTGAAAAACAGCCATGATTGAATAGAACCACAGTTGTTCTTCTAGTGACCACTGCTTAATGTGTTCTGATTACATGTTTATTCCACACATGCCAGCATCTAAATGTCTGTGATGGTGAATTCTTCTTTTTATCTTTTCCCTGGACAATACAATGTCCTCTAGACAACACAGACAGGGTTCTTACACATTTTTCAAGGTCGAATTCAAGCAGTTTTCAAGCACTTTTAAGAGTAATTTTCACCTTATCGCTGGGGTAAAAAAAAATTTCACTGTTTATCACAATGACGTACTCAGCATAAATGAGTACACCCCCTTTGAAAAGTGAGATTTTAATCAATACCTCAATGAACATAAGCATAGTTTCAAAAGACATGGACAAAACTGAGTTTTATAGAACATCTCCTTAACTGAGAACATGATGTGTTGTATAGTGTCCCATAGAAAATGTTGATTCTCAAAAATAAAAGGTTTTGTGATAAATCTGTTGGGGTGTTCTCATTTATGTTGAGCACTGCACACTGTATTACACTACAAACATCTAAAATTCTGTTTCATAATACCAAAAAAATTAGAAATTAAAGGAGAACAGTTATATCCAAAAAAAGGAGAAGCCACTTGGCATTCCTCAGGAACACTCATACCGAGACAAAGATGAACATAAAAATTTACCTGGAGGTGACATTCTTTTTTACCATAAAGTTTTATTTTTCAAAATGTATCACTTATCTATAAGTAGCTTTGGTTATAATAACAAGCACTTTTAAGCACCTAACTAAAATTTGAGCACTTTTCAGACCTTGAAAACACAACATTGACATTCAAGCATTTGAAGGATTTCAAGCATCCGTGGGAACCCTACATAGAAGACGTATACTGTGGTTTAAAGCTGCGAATGGAAAAGAATGTCTGAATTAACATTCAACAGGCATCAACCTTGGCAGTCTGTTTTGTTTTTTTAAAATGTGTCTTACTTCCAAAATCACACTTGTGTATAGGTGGATGATGTATATAATATGTAATGATATAAAAAAAAAAAAAAACAGTAATCATTTTATTGTTTAACTGTCAATCTTCAGGACAACATTTTTCATAATTTGAACAATTTTTCCACACAGTACTGATGGAGATAAGAAGAGAATATGTGACAGAATTGGTCATTCGTAACTCCGACCTAACAAGACTTAACAGGGCACTTGAGAATTCTTCTGTTTTTCTTACCTCTGAATGAGTTATTTCTTTATATCTACAAAGGAAGCAGGTCATCATTCACAGTCCACCATGTTTCTACTTTTCAGAGCAGACTTTTTCCTTTTTCCATTTTATACCATGATGGCATCCATCATTCTAGTGTACTACAACTGCCTAATACATTTAACCCTAGAACACTATCGCCGGGTGATTTTCACCCGATTTTCATGTTAAACCAATGGGACTAATTTTAGCGATAGTGTTCTAGGGTTAAGGGAGTTCATATTCCCTTAATTAAAAAGCCCAGAACTGATGAAACAAACACTGATTCTAATGACAGACTACACTTTTTCATGGCCATTGTAGAAGAAAATAAGGGGTTTATATTCACGTAGTTGCTGTACTTTCACCATTTGACGTCACTAAATATCTCACACTTAATTGAGGGGCTACTTATTATGCATAGGCCTGCTTAGGGTATGAAAAGTTATACAAACTAGAAAAAATGACTTTGCAATATTACAGAACAGACACAAGTGTTTGTTTGCCACTATAGGTAAGAAAGTGTTTTCCATGTACCTTTTCTTCCACCTTAATATTTTCTGAAATCCCTATCTAAATTACATGCTCACATGCTCTAATACAAGGATAAAAACAGTTAAATTACCATTACTTGCCTAAATAAACATCAAGCTTTTCCATGCATCCAATTTATTTAAACTATTTATTAACCCTTTAACTACCTCACCAAGAAAATCCCGATGAAAAATTTTACTGTCTGCACTTCTTATTCCCTTGGTGAGTAATTATTATTTTTTTACCATACTTACTAATATCAACTCGGAAAATGTAAAAAATTACTTAGTAAATTATTTTAACACATTTGTGATGTACTACCAATAGATGTTTAATATTTGCAGCAATAGATGAACAGAGGTTTTGATTTTAAAACAAATAATCCATTATTTCATATTTATTCATTTAATTTTTCTATTCTTACCATAAAGCAACAAATCAACCACTGGGTGAGCATGTTAAAAAAAAACAAAAAAACATCTGATTTAAGTTTTTTTGTGGTATCAAATAATATAATTATGTTCAGGAAGGCCTCTTATACTATGATATGCCTATCTATATTCCTATCTTTTATATTTTCACTAAAAACAGTCCAAATGTCTTTCATAATTTTCATCTTTCTTAGCACAATTAGGTTCAGATAAGTTAGGTACTCCACTTATTGAAATATACTGACTCAAAATGCGATAAACCACATGGTCGAGCAAGCAGTTAAACCATCAAGTGTTCAATATTGTGATATTTATTATGATGCAATTTTGGTCATCCCAACTGTACTAAAATCCTAAAGCCACTGGCCTTGAGGAGGAAGACTTTAAAAAATCCAACAAACAGCAGGACAGCTGGGACAGACTTCCTCCCTCCTCCACTATCCACCAATGGCGTTGGATCATTCGGATTAGGTTAAACAGCTTAACCTTCTGGCAAGACGTCAAAGCCCGTTGGTCCACTACAAGTGCGAGAAGAGAAAGGACTGAGGGTCCAGTCACACACGGACAGATGTACCCACAGACACACATATGCCCGACTGGAATGTTGAATAAACAACATGTTGGCAAAATACCTGCTAGCACTGACAGAAACTCACTGTGGGAAATTAAACTGGCAATACGCTTGATAGGGGGGAGGACTTGAGATGAAAATGCCTACAGGCTGCCATGAAAACCACCAAGTGTCTCAGTGTGCGGCGTGTGTGTGTGGGTGTGTGTGTGCATGCCACGCCTCACAGCACACTCGAGGCAGACAATTAAACTGAGTAGCTGAGGGGAATACAAGCACAATGTTGTACCATTAAAAAAAGCAATTAGTGTCTTGTGTAGAATGCGAGAAACGGCAGTAGCTGCGTTTGTATTATGTCTGTTGTAATAACGAGGTCTGCAAATCTTAAAACAGGACTGCTTTAGATCCTAAAAGCCTTCAGAGTTGTATCGACAATCGCTTACCGTTTTACTAGGCAGATGGGACGAATACTAAACCTCTATTAGAGCAAGATAATAATGTAGAGCATAGAGATGCTCTGTAAAATGATGGATATTCTACTAAGGAAGGTGTTAAAAAGGTTTTAAACCTCACTGAATGCTGTGTTTTTGTGTATTTCTACACCCGTGTTGCTGAATCCGTTAATTTACGAGCAAAAGAAAAGGGTGTGGACACACAACTGAATAACTGAACTGAGCCTGCGGTAAACAAATTTGTGTGTGGTTGCAAAGATGTACAGATGACTTATGAGGAAGGAATGGCACTTGAATTAGACCACAGTGAAATATCTGTAATATAATTACAAATGGAATGCTCGGTGACGTTTATGTAGGTAAGAGTAAAAGGGGAAAAAAAAAAATCAACAAATCACAGGCAATATTTATGGTCTCTGTAAAATTCAGAGGGAATTATGACCACGTTTAAAGGTAAGTAGAGAGAGAAAGCACCGACGTAAAAACCCAAACTTGTTTTCGTCCTAAACATCACATTCCTCCACTAGTTTCTCAGAGAAACCAGCGGCTGGACACTCGGGACCCAGCAGGGGAGAGACAGACACCATTGAATTCCACTGAAGCTCCTGGAAAACGTCCAACAGGAGGCGAGGAGGGAGCGAGCAAAGAGATTAAGAAACACTTCACCTATTGAAAGAGAACCCAGAGCAGCGTGCTCCCACACACATCCAGAGATCGGGGAGTGCAGTTCCAGGGCCTGGTCCAGATTTGCCACCGAGACCGTGTTAGGCAGCTCCACAGATTTAGTGGGGTTTAATAAGGGGCCTTGGTTAACACTTAGCATGGGGGAGAAATCTCATTTGGGATATTGAAGCTGACATTTGGGATCTAAGCTTCTTGCTAAACCCTTAGCATGCCCACTTATGCATTTCTCCTTTAATCTGCAGCACTGGCTCCCATACAAAGGGCATCAGAGTTACATAAAAAAATCAGGCCTCTGTGACATAAAACCTGCAATTTTTTTTTTTCTTTTCTTATTTCCCCAAAGGGCGGTGTAATCATAGCAAGGATACGCCACCCTCCTTCTCTTAACACAATCTTCCCAGTCACTGTATCAGTGATTGGATGCCAAGGGAAAACCCAGACACAGGCAAACTATTCTCCTCCATCACTGGGTAAAGATTTACGGCAGCAGTGACAGCTGGAAAGAGGAGCCACAGAACGCAATAACTCCAACCTGAAATAATCTCTCTCACATGAAACCACCTTTTCCACCTCTTCTCTTGCTGTCCTCCCCCTCACCGCCTTCCGCCATCGACCCCAGGTCCAGATCTCAAGAGGAAGCGAGTGAAAAATCAAGCCTTCTCGCTGCACTGCAGTGTTATCTGATTATGGAAAACAGCACCAGGTCCCTGATTAAATACACGCCTGTGGCTACAAACTGTGTCCAACAGCAACATGTATCACAAAATACAGCTTCTAATTTTTGCTCCCACAATACAACAGGAGCTTTAAATGAGTTTAGGCTCTTTGCCAGGGTGTCTGGTAGAGATGATAAACCTACCAGCTTGTGACTCGCAGCTGATGTTCATTTTCCATTTGTTTAAAACAACAATATTGAGATGCTGCCGTGCCAAATTGGTATTATAGTAATGATAACGGGGAAGCTGAGGTATTACTGTATTAGTTTTACATAGCCAAACCTGTCTTCACGCTTCGTTTTTGTACCGTGCCAGTGCCGGGGTGAGGTCTGGCTGAATCCAGTATCATTCTGGAACTGCCTGGATTATTCTGATTCTTTCACCCATAATGACCTAATCCTCAATTGCTGAACAAAAGCATCCATTGATCTAAAATGTATAATACCTGTTGAGCCACTAATCCTACCAATACATGTAAATAATTGGTTTAAAATGCAGTTTTTCCATCTTGTCATGGTCATCAGATATGACCCAAATTGATGTTCACAGACTTCGTAGTGAATGTGAAAACACTGTCATCTTCTACAACATTGATTCACCAGTAAAACCCATAAAGTTGCATCAATGACAGTGGTTGAAAATGCTTGTTTTATATTCAGTTATTGATATATTTTACAGAAAGTGTCACTTTTTCCTGCAGTTTTCTCTGTTTTTGATCATAACTCTCAACCTTAATCTGAGCTTTTATGAACATCTGTATAATCAGTAAATTCAATATAGAAAAATACCTAATTTATACTGATAAAATTCTATGTACAGAGGATAATACTGGAACAGACATAAAAGTAATGCTGGGTCTTTATGGGTTAAACAAATCACAATCGTCTCGGGATGATTCAAGCCAGGATGCAACAATAGTGCTTTTGCATTATAGTGCTTGGGGAAACTTGGATAATCCCTTAAAATAAAACAATAATAGTGGCATGCACATATCTATAATATGTGATATGATAATTACTGAGAGAAAACACAAACCTAACTTGATCAAAGATGCCCTAAAGGTGAAAGTCTATATAAAAGATCTACAGCAGCTCCCTGGACCAAATGCCATATAATAGCTATGTAGCTCTTGCGGAACATTATTAGAGCAATATCGTAGAAGCCTGTGTGATGTGTAACTTAACAGTACATTGGTGAAGGCAATGTCAGAGCTGCAGAGTTAATAACTGTGTCGAATCAACTCTGATTGACGATGGCCATAACAGAAAAAACATTGGGAATGCGAGGCTTGTTAGAGGTTCACAGGTTGTTGTAATCCAGCATCTGTAGGAGAATCATACATCGACATACAGGGTATTAACCATTGATCATTAAACAATCAATAGCCCTACAAATGTTTTTTTTTTTCCTATGGCAACATGTCTGTGTAGCTATGTTCGCCACCAATTGTTTAAAAAAACACAAAAAACAACTACATTATCCAAAGATGTATGAGGGTATGTGTATATTCCTAATGAGAAGTTAACCATTGACCTCATAAATATGTGGGTTTAATGTTGCAGATAAAGAAGCTTCATCTAATTAAAGTTACTCTGAAAATGGTCCATTTCTAAAGAGGAAATTGTCCTCAAAAAAAGGAGGCCAGCAACAGGTTTATCCCAACACACTACTTCCTGTGAGCCTGACTAAACATCACATCACCACAATAGCCTATCAATTACAGGAAATAATTAACGACTTTTAAAAAAGGAGCAATAAGAAAGAAAACAGCAGTGAAAGTTACACCGCTTGGCCATTTCAGCAGGTACTAAAGACTCCTCCAAAATAATTACACACGGAATCTACAAAAACTACAAATTGGCCATGATGGTTTGAGCTAACACAGTAAACCGGAGGTACAGTGATTACCCTAAAATGGGGCCCAGCTCCTCCACTGCTGGCCTGACGAGCCTCCTCACTGGGGACCTCATTCACCCCATTTACCAAAAAATAAATAAATAAAAAAGGATCCCATCTGCAGCCAAGCTGAGCAGACAGTGTTGGCTCATTCACTGGCTGCCGGCGTAATGTAAAGGGCTTCTGTGGGAGACGGATGTGTGTGTCTGTAAGCGTCTTTCTCTTTCACAGTACTGCGATCCCTGCCTCTCTCTGTAACAGTCAGGGTAACACCACATCTCCTTTTCGTCCCACAGTGGGGCCCTCTCCGTCTTTTCACTCCACCCCCACCCTGCTGCTTTTCAGAAGCGATCTCGCCGTAATTGTCTCTCCATCAGCAACAGTGTTCCACTCAGTAAGCAATAATCTGTCTCGTTCGCTCATTCCCTCCTTCCTAGCTCGGAGGCAGCTTTGTCTGTGGCCCTGTCTTTGAACTCTGCAGGTCTAAATACTTCCACGTGGCTCTACGTGTACACACCCACCTTAATAGCAACGTAGCTAAATGTATGCTTGTCTTGAAGCAGACCAAGAGTGGTACTCAACCCACTCGCTCAATACCAGTATATTAAATAACTATTAAAGGACAGAAAACACAATATTTTCATAGCTTTTTGAACTGACCTGACCTCATTTTAATAGCCTTTTTAATTTATTCAACTACAAAGCCAAAGTTTTTCCACAGGCAGGTCGAAGCTACAAAAAACAAGAAGTAGCTGAAAGAAAAGTGAATCTACTGTCAGAAGTCCTCCTCTGTGGTCTCCAACCACAGGAATGAGACAGAGAATGCCAGCCATTACATAACAGCACTGTTTCTGTGTGAGAAACTGTATGTACGCATAGTACATCCACATGTTCTTCAAATTTTCCTACTGCATCTCAATAGTCCTGCAGGTTTGTGACACTGCAGAGGGGAGGATGATGCATCACTTGTTCATCTGAATGTGAAAGTAGTACATTACTCTGACCTATTCCTCATTCCCATCCATCAAGTTAGGGAGGATATTTATGCAAATCCAATGAAATATTTATTGTAATAGAAATGATCTGGCTTTGAGAGGCTGTAGAATTGGGCATTCTCTGTGCATTCATACACACTGGCCTATATACTCACATGTCCATATGATGTGGGTTAATGTTGCTTTTATGAATCCATGAAAGCATCAATATGCAGAAGGTTTACACTGTTATAGACTAGGAAAAGAAAAGAAAAGAAAAGAAAAGAAAAGAAAAGAAAAGAAAAGAAAAGAAAAGAAAAGAAAAGAAAAGATGGGACATAAACTTGCAGAGATCACAAATCCGGTTTTTCACCTTCACTCTAAAATAACTAGGCTACATTTTACTGTCTTTAAACATTACCTTGGATCTACCCACACATACAACCAACCTCTGCAACTGTCAGGATCACTGCAACCCTTAGAAGATATAAAAGAAACATGATCGGAGATGGGTTTCTAGTGTGAAAATACACATTTCCACTGGTTCACTGTTCTCTGTCATGTGTAAATGTGAAAAAAAGCAGACCAGGAGTGGATGATAAGACTGAACCTCAGCTGAGCTTTAATATGCCTCAGAGTAAAGTAGAGGACACATGGAGCACTGGAACAGATCTTAAAAAAACTGCATAATACATATATTAAATTAAAGTTTTGTAGCTGAATAAAAGAAAGGAGTCATACTTTAAGGAAACTCATCTCCAGAATCCACTAATAGGCACCGAGACTCATTTCCTGTGCCTGTTCAGGTAAAACAGCCAGCGTCTCAGTGGCATTACAATGAAGCAGCACTACCTTTGTTGTGGAGGAGGATGACACAACGCTTAACCTACATTTGAAACAAAAACAAAGAAGAAATTAAAAGTAAAATAAGCCTCAAACAGTCTGTTATTGAGTGTTTCTACGGTTCACCAGCCTTTTTGTCTTAAAAGACAAAGACATTTTAAGGCTCGACTAACTCATTATCTCTTCTCATTCCTTTCATATCTCCTCTCCCCACATGTTTCATTTACTCCCAAGGCAGTCGACAGCACAAAGGCCCATCCATTTGAAATGTCAACTGTTCCACGTTGGACTTGAGAAGTGTGTGTGTGTCTTTGTGCATAATGGAGCAGGGGACTTGTAGTTCATTTATCATAGGCCTCCGGGACTGCTAGTCCATCAACTGATGTTGTCTATAAAGCGTCTCTATCATCCTAATCCTAATAACCCTGTACCCTGTAGTCCTGTATCTTTCCACAGCTCGCTTTGTTTCAGACAAACACACAAAATAGGACCAGGAGCCATGCAGATCATAAAGCCACAATCCAATCATGCAACAAAAAAACCTCGTGTGTGATCTTATTGCAGAGAATAAAGCCTCCCACACATATGCAAACACAAACCCCATTCCTTTCTGCCCCTTACAATCAGTTTTGAAGATGTCTCCCGGGAAAGTCCATCACAGCATGGATGATCTTACACAGATTAAGGTCAAATAACGCAGACTGTACAGAAAGGAACATTAGCGACTGACAGACGTGAAGAAAAAAAGTCACTTGAGGCCAACAAGAGCACAAGTAATGGCCCCATATGTGGAGGTCCCCACCAGAAGTATTATAAATGCATCAACTGAACCAATGAGAATTTTCTTATGAGGGCAGGTCCACAGGGGGCGGGCTTAACTGAGCTCAACTGTCCCCCAGGGAAACAGAAGGACTTCATCTTTGTCATCATAATATGGTGCAAGCCCAAGCTGGAACATGCAGAGATCACAGATGTTGGACAAATTTGTATCAGACTGCACCTGCAAGTAGGTAGTGTGCAGAAAGAAACTTGGTTAAAAAAAAAAAGAAACAGCCTGGTAAAAAATTAAATGTGGAGGGAGATGAATCTAGTTTCTTTATTCATGTCAAAAAATATTGAAAACTCAAAGTTGGTGTCTTCCAAAGCCCATGATGACCCTTCTATGTCATCCAATTTACCGTAACAGAGCTCAAAGAAGCCACAAATGACTGAAGTCTGAGTCAATTTTGTCTTTTTCCCCCCCAATTAAAAACCATGTAGATGGTGCTTATGGACTTCGTTTGGAAGCAGGTCTGAGTAAAATGTGAGTGCAGTCACTTGTTCCTCCACTCTTGAGTTTTTATAATCCCCACCACACAAACCAAAATTGTTTCCTTCCCTGGATAAAAAAATATACATAAAACCTCTCATCAGTCAACGATACAATGACCTCATGACAAACTGAGAGAATCTAGGGCAACAGGCTTTACTTGTGGGGGTAAATCATCCAACACTTGTATTGGAAGTTTCTCTGACACACAAATAAACAGGTAGACCAATACAGCTGCAGAAAAAATAATTAGACCATCAAAAGTCATCAAAAACAATGGTTGTGCAATCAAGTACTAACTCCTGTGTGTATCTTGTGACTAAAACAAACAAAATTTATAAAATAATATATATATATTATATATATATACACATATATAATTTTTTTCCACAACTGTATGTTGGCTGGCCATTATATTGGGCCAATCCATTGATTCTCTGCCTTATTTTTTTTTTTTTTTTTGGAGAAAAATGCACCTGTGTGGGCAGCACTTAAAGTTCAATAAACATTAAAATAGTACTACGTGTATGTGTATTAATACTTTAATTTATATTGCTGGATAAAAATCTTAATTATCTGAGTTTTTCCAATTGTAATTTACAGTCAATGTGCTTTAAAAAATATAAATATACATAAAAATCAGCCTTAAATATCGGTCTAAAAAAATCAGCTGTAGATATCGGCCATTGGCTGACCAAATTTTTTAAAATGGGCATTAACCTTAGAAAAACCTATATCAGTCGACCTCTAATAAATACTGCATATTGGAGTGAAAAAATAGACATATATAAAAGAGCTGAGACCTAAGAAATCTGTGGATGTTATTTATTTTGTGAACTAAAAAAAAGAGCAAGAATACTGTTACAAATAAAGCTTCCATTGACACAAACAAGTTCAGTTGTATCGCTGCATAAATTAAGTGTGAAAGGTTCCACTGATACAGTATCACGTCAAAGCAGGTGACACCACACCATAGAAAATGAATAACACGCAGCCCCCATTATTCCCAGTGCATGCAAATACACTCTCATACAGAGCACATCTCATCTTCAATTATTCACCATGTGGGAGTGAGCGACTTTGCTCTGCACTCACACTCTTCCACATTAATAATGAAGTTTCCGAGTGTGGGAGCTGCACTGGTCACTAAAGGGAGCAAGTGTGTGCTGTCAGTGTTATATTGTATGCAATGCCTGGTCATGTTTTATTTATGTAATGTATTCTCAAACAAGGGGAACCCTCTCGGCTCTAGGTCAGGGCAAACAAGAAGTGACACTATATTACACCAAGCCAAAGTGTTACTAGGAGTAAACACAAGCTGCAATATGTGCTATAATGAGACTATTCAAGGAGAAGGAGACTATTTAAATGGTATTCATTCTCTGTGCCTGAGTCCAGTTAAAACTCCTGAGGCGCTACTTTTTGAGCTATTAAATTCTGAGATATCCCTCATGGGACTCTGACTGATAGAATCCATTCATGGCGCAGAGTGGGGTCCACATTCCAAACTGTAGCCCTAAGGATAAGGCTGATTTTATAAAGGACATAAATTCACAGATGAAAGCATGTGCCCTGAAAGTCAACCACTTGGAGCAGAGGAATCTGACTTTATTACAGCTACATGTTCTTATGCACTCATGTTTCTAGTTGTACAACAGTTGACATGAACTCATCTGAGTGGGGAGCTAAACAATTAAAAATCTGCTCAATGTGTGCTATCTAAATGTTTTAAAGGACTGATATTTTGCTTTTTTAGAATGAAATTTTGCATTTTAAAACATTTCCTTGTGGTCTACATAAACTGTAAATGCTATGTTTGGGGCTGAATTCTTTATTAATTCATCTCCTCAGGCCCATCTTTAAGCCCATTTCTGAGTAATGACAGTAGACAAGTGGTTTTTGAGCGCTGGCCCTTTAAATACAATGAGCATTTCACACCCTACCCCCTCCAGGACGTTGATTGTGTTGTTCAGCCATCTTTGTAGTTTTCAAGATACAGTCCGCTGGTCTAATTATAATTAAAGTTTTTAGAAATTATAATTTACAATTAATAATGGCTGACCTGCTCAGCCTCTCTTCAGGTTCTTCTTATTACCCTTTTGTGTAGATGTGTGTATGTGTGTGTGTGTGTGTGTGTGTGTGTGTGTGTGTGTGTGTGTGTGTGTGTGTGTGTGTGTGTGTGTG
>JAPTGZ010000013.1:2352990-2367644 GCA_029814645.1 Fowleria isostigma
TGTGTGTGTGGGTGTGTGTGTGTGTGTGTGTGGGTGTGTGTGTGTGTGTGCGCACGTCTATGTGTGTGTTAGGTCTGAACACTGCCTAATATTAATGTGCATGTTCTGACAATGACAAGCTGCAGCTATTGCAAGGTCTGAAGAATGAACATGCATTAAGGGAGCACAGCAGGGGTTGACTGATAGAAGTCTCCAGAAAACAAAAACACCAAATTAAACATGACAAAGACTTGAAAAAAACTCAGATTTGCTCAGTGCCAGGGTTTAAATGGGGGTAAATGTCCAAAGCACTCCCTACTGCAGAAAGGCTGCTCTTGTTCCTCATTAAGAAGCTCTGCTGGACCTTCTAAAGCTCAGCCGATTAGGAAAATGAACAGACTGGTGACGATCGAAGCGAGCTGATACTTCACATATGAGGCTCATCAAACATCACAGACACCGGCCACGAGAAACCAACGCGTTTAGTCTTAAAACCGGGAAAATACACTTCCGTTAACATGAGTCAGTCAGCTCCATGCCACAGACAGCAGACTACAGGCTACGTGTAACCTCGCTTGATAATCCGGATAGCATGATTTCCTTACCCCCTCTTTCCTTTGGATCCACAGATTGTCCGTCAGTAAAAGCTCGTATTTCCCCACGCAGAGTGTAAATCCCACACAGCGCCTTTCGGACGAAGTTGTGATGCGGTAGTCCCCTGTTCGCAGATGAACCTCTCCCTCTCAGGTGGGACGTGGTTTCTGCGCGGTAGCCATTGAAACAAATGTTGGAAACGGTGCATTGAGCTTTCTACTGGAACAATAAAGAGCAACACAGTGCCTCCAGCACTGGCACCCCGGCACTACAGTGTCAGACAAGACGGAGAAAGTGCAGCCGCGGCGGGTCAACAGTGACACCCTACGGCCAGTTGGGGAAGTGCACTTACATTCAGCATGCCAGTGGTTTCAAACTTTACACTGGAGTACCCCCACCGAAAGACACTTTTTTTTTTTATCCAAGTACCCCAAACTCTCGCTTCAGAATTTCCGATTGAAAAAAAACTGGTAAAATGTGTTCCTGTGCCAAAGAGGAAAAAAATAAGGTCCAATATATTTTTTTATTATTATCCTTAGAATAAAGTCACAATTCGAAGATTAAAGTTAAAATTCTGAGGAAAAAGTTAGCATTTGGAGAGGAAAAAATATTTTCCTCATAATTCTGACTTTTTCCTCTGACCAACAACATACATTTTTAAAGAAGCCTGAAATTCAAGTCAGAATTCTGACTTTTTTTCTCATATAATTATTTTTCAAGTGGCCCTAATCCTCTTCCGTTTATAAGTAAATTTTGTATACATAAACTGAAAAGTGCCTTCTTTCATTAATAATAAAAATAAATTGGTCATTCATTAATAAATGAACCTTTCATCAACAAAAATAGTGACAAGATTCAAAGCATCATATGCAGTGAGGAAACATGTTCCCTGTGCAATGAAAGTCTTGCTTTGCTGTCCACAGAATGCCAAATACAAAAAAGTATGAATAGATAAAATGATTAAAACAAAAAATGGAACAAGATTGATAATACACAGTGCAAATGGTGGAAGTTTGTGTATGCAAGTGAAAATGTTCAATATTTGTGATGTGTTGCATTAAGAATCACTTTTAAGTCACTGAACTCCTCAAAATATTGTTCCATTCTCAAACCACATGCTGCATGTGCTGTTCCATCGATGTTTCATCAAGACAATGAAACATATCCAGAAAAAACTGAAACTGTCAACTGCTGAAACTGTCAAGAATCTAGTTTTGTTATTTTTTTTCTTACAAAAATATCATTTACATGTGTTTGTGACTGTCTGATGCAGCCACAACTTTTGAAACATGCAAAACCTTTTCAACAAATATAATATTTGAGACTGCGTAACATTTTAAGTGTTCTAAAACTTTTTTCCACTACTGTATATATTGATTTAATTGGGCAGTAAAATGGTCCTGACCAATATTTTACTCATGTACTCTGTATTTTACTGCTGTAGATGATTCAGTCTTAGCTCAGTTTAACTATTAACAGTACATATATACACTGGTACTTTATTTACAAGATCATTATGTGTGCAGCTATGGGGAAACCTCACCTTCATGGACTTGGCCTGTTTTGCAGATTTGTAGAAATGCATTTTCTAGGTAAACCATAATCTTCTTCACCCCACAAAGGAATCAGTTCATCGGAAATATCCAACAAGACACAAGTAATCTGAAAAGTAAATTGTAGAGTCACCAAAAAAAAACATAGTTGGATCAGTACAAATTTAGCAGTTCCTACCTTCAAAAAAGAACTTATTTTATGAAAGTACTTTGCTCAATTGAATTAGGAATAAACTGGTAAAATGTTACATTATTGTATTTAGGATTCTATATTGATTAGTCAAAAGCTTTCCATTCAGTCACATGAGGCTTTTTCCACTTCTCAGCGAGCAAAAAACAAAACAAAAAAAAAAAAAAGATAAAAGTTATAGTGGCCCGTACGGGGATCGAACCCGCGACCTTGGCGTTATTAGCACCACGCTCTAACCAACTGAGCTAACCGGCCATGTTGTTTGCTCATTTACCATTCTTTTTTATACATTTCTTTTCAGTGTTCGTAAACCATGTTTAAATTCACTAGGCTAACACCAGCTGCCTAGAGTCCAACATAGACATAGTTACTTGCATATAAAATGTCTACACTTGGAACTTATAGTGGACTGTACTTTGCAACATGATATATTTTAATACACAAAAGACAAACTTTTAGCTTGGAATAGCAACGTTTTGACCATTTAGGACCATCACAGCAAGTTCAGTTGCTATAGTTACCCTGGAGAGAGGGCGAGACTGTTCACGTGATCCAGCAAGATGGCGACTACAATGTAGAATGGATGTGAATGTGAGTACTACGTATTATTAGCTAACCGTTAGATTTTTAAAGAAAACAATGGACAATCTCATAGTGTTATAAATCACAGTCGGTACATTTTCATTGTGTTACGGAACAAATGTTGGCTCTACTGTGCCGAACACCAAACCCCAGCCTTTCCGTTTTATCCTCGGCTCACCCTGCCAACTAAATGAAGGCTGAGCGAATCCGCTAACGTTAGCTATCTTCTAATGTGAGCCTCATCATTTATTGTTTATCGTTACTCAGCTGTTTTTACTTTTACCGCGGACCCTTACCAGGCTCAGGTTATAAGTACTCTCACATTAATCCTCGGCGTCTGTTCTCTTTCAGTACTTCCATTAAGTGGATCCGCTTTGCAGAGATTTTGGATCTACTGGTCAATTATTGTTCATCATCATATCACAGAAAGAATCAAGATGGCCCTAAATGTTTTTGGTAAGCAGCATAACATGGCAGATATTTTCTATTCTATTTTGTGTTAGTCTGTGTCCTTATTTGTGTGTGTTTTGTTGTTTTTGCCACTGATATACTGTATATATTTAGGGGCTTCAGACCAATGTGTAGGGGAACAGCCTATATTATTATTAACATTTGAAGTGCACTGTGTTTCTGGTCAGATTGGGAGTGGTCAGTGTAAAATTGTGTTGATTTCTCATCTGTTGTGTGCAACGAAAGGGCTCAGAGCTTTTTGTGTCTCAGTTAATTGAAATGGTTTGGTGTCTTTCAGATAAGATATCTTTTACAGATCCCCCAAGAGGGAAATTCAAGTGTCTACAATAGCACAAGACAATATGCATCAAATGCAATTTAAAAATAAAAAAAATATAAACAAATGTGTTAAATAACAATGATTAAATGATTGACATTGGTAGTGCAAAAGACCGCTTTGGGCAGGATGTGCTTCAAGCCAAGATGAAGTCTCAGGGAAAATCTTATGTCTCATCTCTACAGCACACTGGAATAAATGTCTTGCAAAAATCCAAATATTCTAAATAATAGTTTGATTTAATTTTGTTTCCCTCTAGTTGCAGGGATCTTGTATGCCTGGTTACTTGTGTCTCTGTCTATAAGGCTATGTGGCCTTGAGAAGTAAGTAGAGACACTTGGGGAGGATTTGGAGTTATTTTGAAGACAGGATACTGGGACGACGAGTGCTAAAAAGATAAGGCTTGTAGAGCGAACACAGAGTACACCAAGACAGGAAACAGGCTGTAAGTCTTTACCCAGGCAGTGATGATGGAAAACAGCTTGAGTGTGAAAGGAACAGTCTTATCATAATCATACACACCAATGTCCATCACATGCAATCTCTTTTTTTTTTTTTTTTTTAGCCTGAATGGTGTAGTTCTGGTTGTGATAGATACTCCTTGTTTAATGAAGCGTTTATTGAATCCGTTTACTGTTCTATGTATTTTGGAAATAAGCATTAGATACCGTTATGAAGACAAATAATAGAACTGCAACTTTATATACAACAAAAATAAACAGAACAATGACCTTTATGCATTTTAAAACTTCTGTGTTTGTTAAATATTATTGCTAAATTTGTGAAAAGTAAGAGCTACCCCCCCCAACTGGATTACAGTAAGTCACTGAATAAATGTACAAAGCTGAATTCAAATTGTCCAGGATTTTTAGCATGGATACAGAAAGCTTCAACAGCTTCAGCATAGTTCAGCCAGGATGCAAATGAGTGCCTGGGGATATGAAGATCTGTTCTCTGCAGTGTCTAATGTTGCTTTGAGTCAGCTCTAATATTAATGTCAGTGTCTGTTATGGGCTGGTACAGCTGAACAAGCGGTGAGAAAACACTGCCGTAATGCTGATTTTCATTTACAATTAAGACATTTAGGCCTGAAGGGGGTGACAGCTTAAGCTTGTGAGCGTGTAAAAAGATAAACATCACACAGAAAGCTCATTAGCAAGCTGTGACTCCAGAGGTAAAGTGATGTTCCACAGCTTTTTACGCTCCACAGAGTAAATATATTCATTAAATCATCATTTAGGTAAGTGTGTTTATGTTGTGGAAAAATATGTCATCCATCAGTTTAATATTCAGAGATTATGGTACTGTTAAGATTTTAAAAACGTGAATAAAAACATACCCTATTTAATGCTAGAGCATGTTAGCATTTATGTAAATTTCTCTGGCAATGAAAAAAATATCAATGGTGTCTTTAATAATTTCTTAAAAAATATGAGATTTGCACAGATTCCTGGTGAAATTAAATTAAATTAAATGAAAGGAAAGGACATGAGTCAACCCTGATCTGATCCCAGATTTATTTGACTCCAAATCTTCTCTGCTTGATGAATGTTTTGCAAATTTGTTCTACTTTGAGACATAGATAAGATTAGCTCTGATCACTACCATAATTTATCCACTTGGGGGCACTGCAGCTAAATAAATAAAGTTTGCTAAACTGTTGAATTGTTCAAAAAGTTGCCCTTTTCTTCCTCAGATCATGATGAATACAGGCCGCCAGTGTGGAAATCCTACTGTAAGTATCACTATTACTTTTGTTTTTTATTTAAATCATCTAAATTCTTGTCTGCTTACTTGTGGAAACCTGCGTTGTTCTTTTCCTTAGTGTACCAGCTCCAGCAGGAGGCTCCCCACCCACGCAGACTCACCTGCACATGTGAGGTAAGAAGGTATATAAGGATATATTTTTGAGAAAAGCTGCAAGATCTTATCCATATATCATTGTGGAGAACTGAAGCCATTTTTCCAAGCTTTCATGATGAGCTACAGAGTAGAGTCACATCCAATTACTCCAAGTCTGCATCTTGGGGTACATTTTCCACAGTATTTCCACCGCCCACAGAATTGGGCAGAATTCTTGTTTTTTGTCCGATCATTAAATTACAGTTTGAAGAAAGATAATTATGGAATCTAAAGCTAAGAAGCTATGAAGTGCAGAGATGGATAGATAATCAAAAATTAGAAACAGGGTTTGTATGGATGCTTGAAATCATTTAAAATGAATTTTAATGTTGTGTTTTTAGGGTTTTAAAAGTGCTTGAATTTCAGTTTTAAGTGCTTCAAAGTGTTTGGAATTATAACTAAAGCTACTTTAGTGAGAGGTGATACGTTTTGAAAAATAAAGCTTTATGTCAAAAAAGAAAATTATCAGTGTTCTCAGGCACATTTTTATCTCATTCTTTGTCTCGGTGTGAGTGTGTCTGAAGAACACTGAGTGGTTTTCCTTCATTTGGGTATTACTTTGTGTTCTCCTTTAATTTCTAAACTTTTTGCTATCATGGAATATAATTTTAGATGCTGATTGCATCATTGTGATAAAGTGGAAAAAAAATAATCCTGTCTATATGTTTTCCTGTAGATTTGTTCTGTATACCAGCGATAAGGTGCTGTGCTAGAAACATTTGAAAATGACCCTTAAAAGTACTTGAGTTTGATCTTGAAAAAATGTGTATGAACCCTGTAGAAATCAGACAGTCTTTAAAATAGTCCACCTGGTCGCAATGCTGATTTGGACATACTCTCTTTCCCTGCATCAGTGAAGATATGGTGGTAACAAGCAAGATTTTCGCATAAATATTTTGAAGATCATATGCTAAGATTTTCACTTAGCATTTTTTGTGAGCAGTAAGGATCTTACATTGAAAACAAAATCTACCTGTCGTATCTTTCTGGTTTTACGGTCCCCTGTGCCGTTTTAATATAACACTACTAAATGTGGCTGGAATAAGAACTGGGGCGCCTGGAAACAGGTGCAGTGTGTCATTAGTTATTACATTAGGACATCAGTTAGCAGATGTTTCATTTGAATAAGAGCCAAAGCCCCCAAAGGAGGTCTGGCACAAAGTTTAGCCTCCCTCTATCAACGACCAGGCCTGTTGTATTTACCACAGTATCACAAGCACTATGATTAAATAGTGCCTTTGGTTTCAACAAGAGCTAAATCTGATCATAGCCAACTGGAACAATGTTGAAATGGAACTAGCCAAGAGTAAGCTGAATTTTTAATGCGGTGTGTGCCTATTTGGCGCATTTATGCATGTCCTTGGAGACAGAATTTGCTGACTTAGCTTGCAGCAGCACTGATTGTTTTCACTGTAGTTCACCAATCCATTGTCTGAAGTGATCTGTAATGCAGTGCAGTCTTCATCTAGAGGTGTTTTGTTTTTTTGTTTTTTTTATGGCCTCTGCTGTTCTGCTTCACTAAGATGTCAACTGACAAAGGAGTTGTACAAGAAAAAATGGAAAAAGATGAGAGCTGATGTTGTGCTAAAGGTTGCATGCTACACTAATCCTGCACTGCACATGATCACTGAATACATCTAAGCTCCGGTGTCAGACCGTTTTTCCACTTTTCATTTTTTACTTTTCAGGGTGATCTTAACAGAATCCAAGTCCCTCAGATAGACATGCTAGGGGTTCAAATGTTTGTATTATATCCCAGTATTCTGAATGTCTTAATGAGTCTGAAGATGGAAAATATGGTACTTATTCCAGTTACTCACTTATACTTATGTATCGCAAATCCTGGTACTTTTTGCTTATTTTTGGTACTTACTGCTTATTTTATTGTTATATTTCTACCCCTATTTATTTCCTTCCAACTGCTGTACTTGTGTGAGGAGCAATTGTAACACTAAATTTCCCCCTGGGGATAATTAATTAATAAAGTATTTCTGACTCTGATATAGTTTAATCTAAGGAATAAGCAGAAGCATCTTCCAGATGAGGGCACCCAGACATTGCTGATGTCTACCAAATGCTGCGCACCAGCAGATCTGCCCAGTGGCGAGGCAACCACCAGATGTGCATGTTTTGGGGGCAGCATGGTTTGGGGAAATCCTGTGGGGATTAAAGGTAGAAGACTGGGCATCTGGTGCTCTGTGTGTATTAATCTGTAAAACAGTTCTCTGAAGGCCTGGTAGATTGATGGGCAGCAATTGGTGCTGACCCATTTAAGACCTGTATACTGGGAAACAGATGACTCCCCACCACCACCACCTAGAAATTCATATGTGATTAAGTGATGCATCAGTAAGAATTACATATCTCTGGTGGGCTTGTAGCACAGCATCCAGGAGGTCTGGATCTTATAGGCTGTGGCTGTGCATTAAAGGTTGTCATTGTCATTCAAGAGAATTTTGATGTTTTTTGACTTGAAATTGTGCATTGATTTTCAAATATATTTTAGAATATTACACACTAGGTTATTTGAAGTGGTAGATACATGACTGCAGGATTTGGTAAGGCAAGAAAATTATATTTTTGATGAAAAATGCGTCATGTCAACTAATCTAGGGTTAATAATGGTCAAAAATAACGATTAATCTTGATTTTGGAAGATGATGGATGGATGGGCCACATCTGTGTACAAATATTTCAGTAGACTAGGACAGATGATAAAATAAACAACAAAGACTTTAGTCATTCAGGTAGTTTTGATGCTTTCCACATTTTTCCTTAACTCGGGAAAGGTGTTGCCCAAATTGACTTGAGTGCTTCACTCATGGGAGGAAAAATCCTAGCATGAATGCAGGATGTTCCAAATTGTGTTGTAAAAATGGGATCAAGTTTCATGGTCATGTTTCCAGTCTCGACAAGGCAGAGTTAGAAATCATTACACTCAGTACCCATGTATTTCATCATTTCACTTCAAGTGCACCATATTTGAGATCTCTCGCAGAGACTAAAGTGTGTTTCTCTTTCAGACAGTACATTCCCTGCAGCACAGTACTCTATAATGTGCAATGAAGGATGAGCAGAGTTAATACAGTAAACAAAAGTCTAAGACTAAAATGAGCAATGAAAAAACTCTTCTAAAGGTGCTGTGCTTTGATTTGCCTTTAAAGCCAATGGTCGTTGATATACAATAAGCAATATAAAATAATAATATTTTACCATTACATAACAATGGGTTTGAAAATCATAATGTATCTGGGGCTATGCATTCTTTCATCCTGCCCATTGTACCAAGAAAAAATAATGCTAAATAAAAGCTAATCTAAAATCAATCAGTTTGTTAAAGGTAAAATTTCTTCCGCTCTTTTAAGATTAACTAAAAGTAAACAAAAACCAATCTGAAAAACTGGTTTACCTGTACTTGAACATATTATACTATTATTACTTCTTCTGTTTTTGGTCTCAGACAGTTATGTTTTACCATTATTCTTGGCTTCTCACACTAAATTCTACCATTTTGAGCATAGCTTACATTTAGTTAATGCACCTGCTGGGAGTTAGCTGTCACGCATATAAACAGCACACGCTCTGCGCATCTAAATTAATATTCTCTGCTGTGTGTTGTGCCAGTGTTGATTTATTGACTCAACAGCAGATTTGTTGAGAACAACAGAATGTTCAGGACTCCGTGTTTTATCTGACTCATGCAATATTCTGTGCACCCACACACTGAAGACTCATGCACACAGTGCTTTACATTTGAGCCCAAATCTGCTAAAGTCTGGGAAAATATTTACCAAGAGCACAACACTACAGTATTAGAATGAAGTTTTTCCTCTCTGGTATATTTTCTTACCTGATGCCTTCTTATATTTTTTATTTCTCTCTTTCCTTCAGGTGGATAATCGACCAAAATATTATGGAAGAGAGTAAGCTGTGTATCACACATTACAAATTTTACCTAATCTTATGTTTTCCATGTTTTCATAATTTTTAATATTTTTCCTCCTGCTTTTACCCAGATACCATGGGATGATCTCCAGAGAAGAGGCTGACCAGTTGCTGAGCCAGGCCGAAGGCAGCTACCTCATCAGAGAAAGTCAGAGACAGCCAGGCACATACACACTGGCTCTAAGGTAAAGACTTGAAGAATTTGTCTGCCAAATATGAAATTCTTCAGACTTCTCAGAGGTGTGAGGCTTCATCCCCTGCAGCTACGGCAGCAGTCCTTATAAGCTGTTAAGAAGTGCTCATGTAGAAACTCACATGGCTTCACATTCTATCTTCCCTCATGAGAATAAGTTGCCTTTTTCACTAGAACGTGAGCTATCATTTTATGAGGTGTCACACTTTTAAATTGGCGCATGGCTTCATTTGAATGTGGCACACAGAACGGTTTTG
Organism: Fowleria isostigma; assembly: GCA_029814645.1. NCBI lineage: Eukaryota > Metazoa > Chordata > Actinopteri > Kurtiformes > Apogonidae > Fowleria > Fowleria isostigma. The sequence continues at coordinate 2,362,973 of JAPTGZ010000013.1, forward strand.
GGTCAGTTTATGCTATTCATAGTCTTGTCATTCTTCCACCTGCACAAATTTGTCTCTCTCATCCCTGTGGTTATTATTTTCTTCCATAAATACATCGGTTGAAACTAGGGGCCCACTCTGGGTTGTCAGAAAAAGGAAAGGTTGGATTTTGGGTTAATGATGTAGCTGTGCCATTTTACTTCTGGTGATATCATTCTGATCCACTAAGGAATACTGGCCCAGTTCATTGTGTCCATTAGAGTTCTGACATCCTGAGCTTTTTGAGTCATCCTGATGAGTAACTGCATTATAATGCAATAATTTGGAAACTAAATTGTGTTTTCAGTTAACATTAAGAATCTGATAATATTATATATAGAGATTTATTAGAAGTCAATTAGGATGGTAGATTGAGAGGATTTTAATTTTGCTTGAGAGACTGACAAATTTTTGTTTACTTATCCTTTCTCATTGGGTGAGGGAATAAAAGAGTACAAAAGGGTTTGTTTGCATTAACTATCGTCTATTTCCATCTCTGCACAGAAAATATAACATATACACTCTGGCACAAATAATAATAACAGATGACGCCAGGTCCAGTTTGGGTTCTGTGCCAGTAAAATACATGTGAAGTACTTGTTGGAACTGTGGTAGATCATAATTTCCAGCATAGCGAACTAACATGTTGCTACATAGTGTGTTTTACTTACTGTTCCTGCTCCTATTTATTATCTATTACATGAGAGCTGCTGCTGCACCAGTGGTGCAGAGCCTTGGTGGTACCGGAGGGCTGTTAAGTGTTACTAAGTAGTGTATTAAACACGTGACATTCCTGTCAATGAATGCCATGCTGTGGACTAATGTTTTTTCTTATATTGGAGGTACACCCCCCCCTTTGAACAAATGTTTGCTTTGACAGTGTTACCAGTGGCTCTGGTGTTGTCTACACTTGAAATATTGACTGTGGAGCATTTCTGCCTGACACCATGGTGGCTACATTCTGAACCAAAACAATGCAGCTTATGTGAGATGTCATTATGCATGCACAACATATGTGGAATTGATAAGCAGAATCACTAAGCAGGCAGGCAAATGATTCCAAGGAATTGAGCTTCTGGGAACCAGGTCTCGATTCCCATCTCTACAATGGATTGTATTTTACCCATGAACGGCTTGAAGATGTATCATCTTTTTTTCTGTCCTTTCTCCTTCAATCCTTTGTCAGGTTTGGGAACCAGACAAGAAACTTCCGCCTCTACCATGATGGGAAGCACTTTGTTGGAGAGAAGAGGTTTGAGTCCATCCATGACCTGGTCACAGATGGCCTCATCACACTTTATATCGAGACAAAGGTGAGTTTGTGCATCTTTACCTTTTAATGATCTTTGTTTCCTTTGTTTTTTTGCAGAACATATACTAAAAAAATAGCTCAAATATTCTCTCGACACACGTCTAGAGCAGATTCTAGCTTTAGACATACAGAAGGACACAAGCCTAATGGATGAGTCAGTCAACAGCACGACATACTCAGTGACTGGACATTTTGTCATCAGACAAACACAACTCACTGTAACCGTCTACCAGCTGTCAAGAGTTATGGGAAACATACACAGCCTGGTTAAAACAATATTAAGGTGGACTGCCTTGAGCTTTGATGGCTCACAATTGCTTGTTACCTTAGAATAAACCTGTGCCAACAGTCAAGAAAAAATCCAGTGATGTTCAGATGTGGTCATCCACTACATTTAGGTTGTCAGCTGACTTCATTTTTCTTTGACACAATGTTGCTGAACCTAGACCTGACCAACTGAAGGGACTCTAGATTGTAACACTACCCCCACAGACTTTTACTATAGGCACTAAGAATAATGGGTAATCACTTCATCTGCCTCTCTTCTCACCCTGATGTGCCCATCAACCCAACATGGTCATTGTGGACTCATCAGCCCACATGACCTTTTTCCATTGAAACACACTCCAATATTTATGCTAGTAAGCTGATGGTTGTTTAAGAAATGAGAGGCTACTCAGTGCATCAGTTTAGGTTAACGTTCAGGTTAAATAATGTGTTGCAGCTGAAGCCTATTAATCCCTGTAGTACTTAATCAATGGAAGGATCTGAATTATTTGCCTCTGAACTACTGCTTTTCATTTACTGTGCTGTTTCTACTGTGCTAATTACACAAAAAGTATATATAAAACCCCAGTTTGTATGTTGTTCAAAATAGACTGTATTCAGGTTTCTAGGTAAAATTATCTCTTCACTGTGAAACAAATCTAGATCAAGATCAGGTAGTGTGGTGTGTTGTTCAGATAATGTTTGGTATAAATTCACTCTCCTACTACAGTTGATCCGGTACTTCTTTTTTCATTTAATTTGACAGTGGAAACTTTTTCCTTTGCTTGTGTGTATTTATCACCTCCATAGTGACACTCCAGACATTTGACATGTTGAATGACTGGATCTTTTGACTTAGAATTTAAATAAATTTTTTTTAGACCACCCACAGTGCAAGTTTTAATAGGCAAATGTTAATGCAGAATGGATGCAGCAGGAACAGACCAGTCCAGGTGGCTCCATCAGTTGTCACATCCAAATCACTTTCACAAGTTTGTTAGTTTTTTAATGTAATGTAGATCTTGATTGCAATAGACTCACTGATCAGGGCTCAGCATTTGTAATCTCTCACTGTAAAATATGATGATTTATGATTGTGTTTTTACAATGTCCTTTAGATGTTCGCCAAATAACCTCTTATTTTTTTAGTTTGTCTAACTAAAGATGTCGAAAAACCTCTTAGATTGATTAATTTGAGTGATTTATGTGCTAAAAAAAGACAAGAATCATTGTAGAATAGCCGTGCAGTCATACACACTGGGTTGAGTCACTTTAAGTCATCCTTACGGGAACATCTCCTTCTTCCAGGCAGCAGAATATATTGCTAAGATGACCATAAATCCGATCTATGAGCATGTCGGCTACACTACCTTGAACCAGGAGCCTACCCTGAAAAAACACCTGCCACTCAGCCCTGAAGCCCCCGATGGACCTGCTCCAGCCAAAGATGACTGCAACACTGAGGAGAGGGTAAGGATGAAAACACAAGCTTTTAATGACTGTTATCGCTGCCAAAGCATTAGCACACTGACAAAAGGGGATTGGGCTTCTGCAGAGGAATCAAGTAGTTGGTTTACTCATTGCAGAAAGCAACAACCTCAAAATACACAAATTAAGTTATCAACCCATTATGACTAGGTGTATTGCTAATTTTCTTGTTCTTCAGTAAAATTAGCATAAAAGTGATTGACTATCATTCATATCTAAGCACTGACGTACACAGTGCTCAGCATAAATGAGTGCATCCCAACAGATTTGTCACAAAAGCTTTAATTTTCTTTGAGAATCAACATTTTCTATGGACACTATACAACATATCATGTTCTCAGTTAAGGAAACTCAGTTTTGTCCAAGTTTTTTGAAATTGTGCTTATGTTCAATGAGATATTGCTTAAAATCTTACTTTTCAAAGGGGTGTACTCATTTATGCTGTGCACTGTACATCAACACTGCACTTTACACTTTAAGCATTCCTATTAGTCTCTACCAAAGGACAGACTATTCTTCCTCGGGTCCAATGATGCAGAGTGAAGTTAAAACAAAGTTTGGAATAAATTCCCTTCAGCACAGACGCAGCATTACTTAGTTCCTGAAGTTGAATGTTAAGGGTTGTTATAAATGTAAGTGTAGCAGAAGGTTTGAGCACCAAGGTGAAGACTGGTTACACTTACATTCAGTGTCTTACCCTTAATGGAAGCTAACTAAATACAAATGCATGTAATTGTATATCTAAAGAAATGCTTACAAAGCATAGATTGTGGCAGGGAAGTAACCTGCAGAGTTTATATAAGATGCTTTTAGAAGTTGCTGTCTACACAGTAACGCAATAGAAGGATGAGAGTTGAGGAAGGTGGTGAAAGGAGGAGAAGAAGAAATAAGAGGAGGATGGATGCAGAGGAGCGATGGCCTCCAGCCAAGGGCTCTGCAGTAAAATTACATAACAGCAGTGTGCCTGCAGAAAGCTGCTGTCTCCCTAAAGCTGTCTGCTAAGTATTCACACAGCGACTTTGTTGTTGGCCCATTAATTTCCATTCAGTGATGAGGTAATTAGCAGGTTTTTATATTTAGCTCCCAAGACAGAAAGTTGTCCTGTATGCGCTGAAACTTGACTTTCTGTCCATGAAACCAGAAGACTGTATGGTATATGTGATGTGTCTTTGTGATACTGGAGAACGCAGATGCTTATCACTGGGCTCAATTTAATGGAAACTTCAGCACTGCAGCTATTATGTGCAGGGAGATGTGTGAAAATGAAGCAGGAAATGCAGGTCCATTCAGACAACTGCTGCAACCCCCACACACTCCACCGACTCTTACGTAAAACCATGTACCCACACTTCTTTTGTAAAACACATTAGCTGACCATGAAACACACACCAACAGGCACATATAACAAAGTACAGCATGTGCAATGCATTTATACGGTACACCAGTGCCGAGCCTCCTGAGGCCTTGTATGACCTGCAGTGCATGACCACCTATACCACACCTCATACATCACTGTCTGTGTGTGTGTGTGTGTGTGTGTGTGTGTGTGTGTGTGTGTGTGTGTGTGTGTGTGTGTGTGTGTGTGTG
>JAPTGZ010000013.1:2370328-2383955 GCA_029814645.1 Fowleria isostigma
GTGTGTGTGTGTGTGTGTGTGTGTGTGTGTGTGTGTGTGTGTGTGTGTGTGTGTGTGTGTGTGTGTGTGTGAACTGAAAGATGCCAGCACTGCTGATTCAGCTTGTAGGGGCTTATTCAAATTCACCTTAGAGAGCACAGGGTGTACAGACCAGGAAGCCCGTATTTCTGCATTTACATCCTAGGGTTGCACCTCTTATGTGAGACAATAAGCTTTAAATTTGCATATTTCCATATAAAAAGCAGCCATTATTACAGAGCACAAAGGTCACAAGCACAATGTACTGAGTTTTATAAGAAATACACACTGACAGACACACACAATGATGTGATGGAGGTTATTAGCATTTCATTATATAGTCCAGAGCTGTCTTATAAGTGGCCTTTCAGCAACCCATTCTGTCTCCATCATTCTTTTGTCAGTGCCCATTAGCCTGTGAAGATGATTTCTTATATTCCAGGTGGCCAAGTCTAGGTTAGTTTAATATCCTCACCTTTTCTCTTGTTGAATGCTTAAACAGATGTAAACATTTCTACTGTTTTTTCTTTTGTCCCTCTGTGAAAAGGCTGTGCAATATGATGATTAACTGTATATTGTATTGTGATGCAAAGATGTTGTTTATCTCATTATTCCCCAGTTTTTATGGTATTTTGTTGAAAATCATAAAATGTTTTATAGTAATACTTTTCATTATTATCATGCCCTATTGGCGTTCTTCCACATAGTGTGGATGCAGGCAGGAATTTGTGTAAAGGCAACACAAGTAACATGGAAAAGAGTGAATATGACCCTATAGGATAATGTCCGAACAGGAGAAAGGCTCCACCCACCCATACTAAATAATCTTGTACCTGCACAAGAAGCAGAAAACATGCAAATGATGGGATTGACCAGTCCTCACAACAGACCATAACATCACCCTCTTTTATCACTTGTTCAAGAGTCATGTTAAGCAGCACACAGAGATGTTTTCCCCTTAATATTAGTTGTAATTTTTTTTTTTCTGACTTTCTAACCAGGTTCACACATTCAGAGGCCCCCACTGGTGTGAGTACTGTGCCAACTTCATGTGGGGTCTCATCGCTCAGGGAGTCAAGTGTGCAGGTAACAAATGTGCAGAAATGGATCTCATAGTGGAAATATTGATTTCTTAGTCTTGCTGACGTTAACCCTCCTACACCAAATGAAAGTAGTTTCTTTTTACCTCTAAAGTGTTCGCTCCTGAAACTAGGACAGCGCACTAAAGTTAGTCACTTTTGGTGTTGACTCATCCGCAGTGTGTCACAGATTTAAATGTTAAAAGATTCAATTTGATGCCAGAGAACACACTGTGAGTGAGCTTGCTGCATGTGTATTTAGTTCCTCTGCAACGCCTACACTTATACTTTAGCTTGCCTTACTTACCCTCTGATCTAGCTATGATGCTGCGTGGAATAAGTATAACAAACAGCAGTCTCATTTTCATCTTTTCTTTGTCAGACTGTGGGCTGAATGTCCATAAGCAGTGCTCCAAGGTTGTCCCAAACGACTGTCAGCCAGACCTGCGGCACGTCAAAAAGGTGTACAGCTGTGACCTGACCACGCTGGTCAAAGCCCACAACACCAAGAGGCCCATGGTGGTTGACATGTGCATACAGGAAATTGAGGCCAGAGGTGAGAGAACAAGATAAAGTGTGAGTCAGTGATTATATAATGTTGAAAAAAGTATCATTTGCTGCAGCCTACATAGGAGGGCAAGATGTGTGCATATCAGTGAATCCTCTCAGGGGTAAAAAGTCCACAAAGCATAGATTTAGGCAGCAAGCCGTGTAGCCGTGACTTCCACGGTGAATTTTCAAAAAGCACGGCCAAAAAACATAAAACACAGCTTGCTCAACACCGTGCTAATTACCATACCGTCTTCATCTGCATTCCCAGGTCCAGGTCGGGGGGGGGGCTATGCTAATTATCAATATGTTTTTCTCTGACCTTGCCAAATTTTTTGCTAAATCTATCTATTGTTTTGCAAAAATGAAGCAAATCATCAATTAACTCTAGCAGATCCCTGGACGTGGCGGTGGCAGCAAGATCAAGCCTTGCTGAAACTCTGGTGGAAAGTACAGATGTCAAACTAATACTGTGAAGCCAATGCTGTTGAAAGTACATGGAAAACCAAAGTCATGAGACACAATACAAACAGATTTTTTCTACAATAGTGTTGTTACATTTGGTGTGTGTACGATGCAGTTAGAGGCAGTTGAAAACTGGCTTCCAAGGCTATGTTGCTAAATGGGAAATGTCAAATTATCATCCCAGAAGCTTTAAATAATCGTGTTTTGAGGAAATTATTACATACCTGATTTAACATTGCTCAGGACCATCGGTTTCAGTAAAATATGGCCACAGACCATGTATAGTACATCTTACAATGCAGTTTGACTTTAACAACACTTTTGGGAAAAAAGACTTTTCTGTGTAGTTCTCAGTTTAATTGGACTAGTTCTTTTGTTTTCGTTTCATGTTGCCGTGCCACATGTGCATCACTTGTGCTACCTTACATATCAGGCACTGTTCAGGCTGTTTGCTAATGGTCATTATTGAAGGGGTCAAACTGTTGTATGTTATGGGTTTTTTTTTTAAATTACTGTTCAAATTATCGTACCAATACTATAATAAACATACATCTGGCAACCCTGTTCGAATGGAATTTCTTGTAATCAGGAAGTGCTTGACAGTGCATGACATCACCATGTTTCTGTTGGTGGACAAGTGCATCATATGGACCAATCAGAGATGTCCATACTGAGCCATGTATAATCTAATTATTATGACTTTTATATCTAGTCATCTCCAACTTATATGAATTTTGACCGAATTTATCATTCTAATCACTAAAAAGTGACTAGAATTATATTATTTTCTCCTATTATTTTCATTATTTAATTATATATTTCTAAACTATTTTTTTCACATTTGTACATGGTTGAATAAATTTCTGAGCTGTTAAAATGTTTTGTGTATTGACATGGAATTTTCATTTTAATTACATTCAAACTTGTCCCCACACCATGTAGAAATTAATCCAGGTGATAGTATAAGGGTGCAGATAGGAGTAGCCATGTGCTTACAAAAAGGGGTTGTATTAATAAACATTAGCATTCACAAAGCAAGAATTGAGGTTAACTGGATAGAATGAATTAGCATAAATGACAGAAAATATACTGAATGAAATGCAAAGCTTTTCTTCATGTCAAAATATAACATTTAACAATCAAAATGCACTAGAATTCAGCATTTAAGGTCTATTTTTCAAAATGTTCCCAGAGTGAAGCTACACACCCTGGTCTTCCATTTCTGCCTGATACCCTGCCACAAAGATATATACAGCCAGAATAACTTCTCTGTAATATAGCATTTGTGGTCACAGGGAAGCAGCCACAGACAGGATTTTATTGACTCTGATTGAAGACTGAGTGAAAATGACATGCAAAATCAATAAACACACGCGACTGGGAGTGATTGAACTTGACTGGAGCAGGAGAGACAGCTGAATTCACTTATAGCCCTCTCCGCCTGCCTTTTCTGTCCTTATCTATCTTCATTGTTTCTCTTTCTATAGTCCCTTCACCTGCTGTATTCTCTAAGCATGTATCCTCTTAAATGTAATCTACTGCAGCTGTTTATTGTCATTTTATTGTGTGTTATAATCAATAATTCATAAATCTCCCCCTTCATTCTTGGTTGTCTTCATTTAGGTCTTCAGTCAGAGGGTTTGTACCGAATATCAGGCTTCAGTGAGCTCATTGAAGATGTCAAGCTGAGCTTTGACAGAGGTGGGTGTCATCTGCCGTTGTTTTTCATAAATGTCAAAAACGAGTTGCACTTAAATGTTTTTTTTATTCACACAGCTGCTTACCGCTGTGACGAGATGAATCCCCACCAGAGAAACAGAACCTCTCACTTTAGAGTCAATAAAACCCTGCTGATAGAGATTTTTTTTTGTATACAGATGGAGAGAAGGCTGATATTTCCTCAAATGTTTACGAAGACATCAACGTCATCACTGGAGCCCTCAAGCTGTACTTCCGAGAGCTGCCTATTCCTATCATCACCTATGATGCCTACCCCCGCTTCATAGAAACTGCAAGTATGTATCGAGCTTTAACCACTTCAGTCCAAGCCCTATCTAACAATAGAACACCATGTCCACCACTTTGATAAATTTGCCAAGTGTGTTCTCTTTCCTAACGGTCACAAATTGGGTTTTTACTATGTGTAAACAAAACATGCATACAATAAAATATGTATAAATTGTAACAGTTTGGATTTTTTTGTTATTTAAGTTTTTATTTGAAGAAAAGTGAGTTATACAGTATGCTCTTCAGTACATGTCAGTAAATCATAAAAAGTAGATCATGAAAGGAAAATAGATAGTTAAAATAAAATAAACAAAATACTTAAAAATAAATTTAAAAAAATACATACTCTCCCATCTCAGTATTCCTATACACTTTCTGAATTAGTAGGCAACTTACGAATCCAAAAATAAGAAATGAAAGAAAACTAAAACTCAAAAAATAATTATAAGTATATAAATAAAAGTAGACAATAACAGCTGTAAAATTAACATTTTAGATTTTTATTGTAAAATGTCAGCAGTCTCAGACCAGTTTTAGTGGTTGTTGATGAAAATCTCAATGTGGAACCATCTCCTTACTGTCCTGAACTAGTTTCTCAGATTAACTTCATATTGCTGGATAGTATCATTTGTTTTTTGCAGATAATTGTTATCAATGGAAATCACGAGTTCACATTCTGCTCTTCAAAACAAATGTCTTGTATAAAGAGGCCCCCCGCTACTACTATGACCAAATGAGTGTAACATTGATCAGCTTAATTGCTGTTGCACTTGATAATTTTAACACAAGTTTATTACTCATTCACTGTTTATTGACTCATTGTTATTGCACTGTTATTCTCTAATTTAAAACTTGATCAGGCTGGAGTTGAGTTAATCTTCTGCTGGAGTTTTCCAGATGTCCCTCAGGCCTGGTGATGGCAACACACAGACTGACCGTACTTCAAAATTCTCCAAAGTGTTCCTTATCCCCAGAGCCTGAGGTTGCTCCCTTTGGCCTAATAGTTTCGGAGCAATTACTGATTAAATAAAAAGAGCTTAAGTGGTAAAGGTTTCTGCACCTTGTTACATAAAATGCAGTGAAGCATGGAAAAACCATGGCAACCAGTACAGTTAATCCTGCACATCCTAGAACTTTGAAGGAAACATGGATGAATTTAGAGTTCCTGGTCTTTTCTGTTATCTGATAATTAATCCTTTTTCATTTGTGTGTTGGGGATAATCCTGCTCAAAAAAAAAAAAGGTTAGAATCCCTGAAAAACAGCTTGTCATGTGATTGTGTATTGCAGAAATTGCAGACCCAGAAAAACGACTGGAGTCTCTCCACGAGGCCTTGAAGCTGCTGCCACCCGCTCACTGCGAGACGCTGCGATACCTCATGGCTCACCTCAAAAGGTCTGAATCCAAAAGTCATTATTCGCTGGGATGTGGAACTTGTTAAAGAATACTGAAACAAAATCCCCCTGCTTCTATTGTCTGTTTCCTTGTCTTTACCATTCCACATGTTTGTTCTGATCCAGGGTGACCCAGTGTGAGAAGGAGAATCTCATGTCCAGTGAGAACCTGGGCATTGTCTTTGGCCCCACATTGATGAGGGCCCCTGAGCTGGATGCCATGACAGCGCTCAATGACATCAGATACCAGAGACTGGTGGTGGAGACTCTCATCACTAATGAAGATGTGCTGTTCTGAAAAGAAGAAAGAAACAAGCGTGGGAGGGACTCTTCCAGCAGGGACAGAGAGTACACACCTGGTCGAACAATGCTCAGATACTTTGTTTTTCTGTGAAAAGACAACGTTTGAAAGGAAAATGAAGGATAAACTTGATGCCTTGGACTTGAAAAATCCAGAAAATAAAAGGGACACTACCTGATTTTTGTAAGGTGTGGATAAAAATGACGGATAATCCTAACTGCAAGAAAGATAAAACACTAAAATTGAAAAAGTCAATGGAAGGATGCAGTGTTTCCCCTTTTATTATTAATCTATTTCTGGTGTAATCACAACACACCCATTAAAAACTTGAAGCTTGTGCAAAAAAATCTAATATGTATCGTTCAGTATCCATACAGAAATGAGAATAAGAAATCTCATCAAATATTTGTCAAAATCTCTTCTGAGAAGGATGGAGAATATGTTCTCTATCATGAGGAAAATCAACAGTGACGTTGCAACACTACTTAACTTTGCAGGGGAAGCACTGTGGAATCCACCTCTGTTCAAGTCTTCTCTTTTTAAAACGGATGCCTTGACTTTTTTTTTTTTTTTTCATTTTCCTGTCTTCTTTTCTCTCTCTTTTTATTTTTCTCTTTCAGCACACTGCCACTGTTTGTGCTGCATCTTCCTTGGTCAGCATTCTTTGCATCGAACCACTGTCTCCATGTGGTCACTGATGATTTGAAGTAAAAATGCACTGCTTATATAATCAGTTCTGGTGGTTAGAAATGGTTTTGTTTACTGCTTTGTTTTCATTAGTGTCAAGGTATCCTTTTAATCATCCTCAAGAGAAGAAGCACTGACTTTAAAACAATAGACAGCTGGATGAATGAATGGAAAAAGTGACTCACTCACCCATAATGCACACTCATTCCTCTGAATGGAACTTAAGTGACTTGGACCTGTTTTAGTTTTCATTCCTTACTTTCTTTTTTTTTTTTTTTTTTTTGACTTTTCAGATTTTTCTTTTTGTCAGTGCCATTACTGTGTAATTATACAGCCATTTTACACTAACAACATATTAGGCATTTAGTTGCTAACACATATTATTAAGTGGTTGTTTTACAGTTTAATTCAGACCAGTGGCAGAGCTGCTGAAGCTGTTACTTAAAAGATTAACATGTTTCCTCAATGTTTCTAAATTGGTCTCCTCTAGTTGTCATACACCAGCGGCAGATGGTGGAAAAGGACATGTCTCAAATGACTCAAACAGTGCTTTACGTTGTTTTACTCTGGTTTGTGACATGCGTGTAGCAGTATTGTAATCGGCAGTGTTATGAAGCTAATTTTGCACACAGTCAAACATGCCAATAATTTCCGTTTTTAGTGGGCTAGGTGGAATCGTTGAAACACACAAAGCAGAGTTGGGATACTTGCAGTTGTAATATTGAGTCCCACCTCCGAAATTAAAACAATAATTCAAAACATTCATCACTCTTCAGCCACGTTTGCAATTAAACTGATAATATTGCATTCTTTTTCTGATGTATGAGCTGTTATTGTTTGTATTTAGGGCATTTTAGTTATACCGTTTGATCCGATCGACTTCTCTTACCTCTGCCTCTGACGAGCAAAGAAATCATGAGACTTCCTCTTGGCCTATGTACAAGCTGGTGTAGTGACATCACTTGGAGTAAAGATGGGGTTTCATCCAAATTCTTGTTATATGAAGGACTGTGGTTGTCTTATTATTGTTTTAGTGCCATTTTAAAGGGGTGGAAGAATGCCTTCAGTCTGAACTCCCCCACCTCACATTAACAAACTAATCCTTGCATCTCTTTTTTTTTTTTTTTTTTTTTTCCCCCCACCCCCATTTCTGTCGGGGGTCACTGATCAACTCCTCCTTGTGAACCTCGGTGAAGCAGTGACGACACACCAGAGAAAATACAGAAATAGTGTGTTTCAAACCTACACTCAGATGGGTGTCGGTTGAATGGATGTGACATCAGCATTTTATAACAAACTACATTTTTCATGTTTGTTTTTCCCCTGAACTGTTTTGTCAACTTCGATTGTTCATTCCTGTCGGGGTGCACTCTAACCCTGTCCATGTAACCATGTACAAACTACCATCAGCCTAACCTCATGACAACTTGTGAGCCTTCGGTGATCTGTGACACTTGCTTTTTTTGGCATCATGAAATGTCATTTTTTTTTAAGTATTGTCATTGCTGTAAAGTATTTTCTATATGGTTTATGCATGGTGAAGTTAAATTATTAAATATGGCTTTTATTTGGCTGTGGTCTTACTCTTGGATGGCTGAAGTTCTGGTTTTTAATCATGTGGCCTCAGATAAAAACAAACTGTTTGTGTCTGCACATTTGAGTAAGTCAAAACTAAATGTTTAATTGTCATGACGACAAATGTATCTTAGTTGTGTATTTATTTAACCCTCATGCCTTCCGGAAAAAAAACAAAAAAACTCATCACCCTCATTGACAAAAATGTACACACACACACACACAAAAAAAAAAAAACTGCTGTAATATTCATCAGTCAACATTTTCTCTAACTTTTTAAAAAATAAATCTCTATAACAACTTCTGCCGAGCTTAAAACTACCAACCATTCAACAGTTTCCAGGATTTTAATACTTTAAAAATGCCAGTTTAATAATTTGAACTCTGAGCAATTTATTACTAAAAAATAAATGTAAATATTTTCCATAAAACACATAGGTGAATGAAACTAGAGCCTTGGATAGGTCAAAGATTAGCAACAAAACTGATTTGATTGCATTAGTATTTTTTTCTGCAATGTTGGATACTCGCTCTGGTGACCCTTGTTGAGAATTTGTTAGATTTATTTTTAAAAAGCAAGAAAGAATGTTGATGTATTATTATGTTATAGTAATTTTTTATGCGCGTATATTTTTGTCGACGAGGGTGACCAAAGGGTGCAAAATGCATCATGGAGAAAATAAAACACATGGTAGAGACGCTGGATTTAAAAAAAATAAAATAAAAAATGCAACTAAAACAAAACATTTCTGCCTAATTCCATGTCTAAAGCTGGAACAACAGTCAAAATTATCAACAAAAGGAAAAAATAAATGGCCTTATGAAGCCCGAGGAAGGCTTTAAAGTTAAAATTCAGACCAAAACCTTCTGATAATTTAGTAGTACACAATAAGACTTCAACAGCTGTCCATTTTTTTGGTCAGTTTCGGTTCTGTCATGTGGTTTACCTTCTCCAACTGAGGCGCATTCCTATTGGCTCCGCCTTAATTGATGGCTCCTCGGTGTCTAGTATCTATTGAGTCGGTGGAAAATCGTCGATTAGAGTTGGAGGTAGACTAGCGTGCTCAGTTAATGTATTCCTTTTTGGTTATATTTGGTATTTGCTCGGAGAAATGTTGTAATTACATAAATTAAGTTGCGTCAAACAAAGTGGAAGAACCGTGTTTTCAGTGTGGAACTGTGACGGACTTGGCCGAGCTGACACCGAGGCCCTCCACGTGTTCACGCACAAGACCGTCACGCAAGTCAACGGAATTAATGCAACAACCTGGTGAGTTACATGCACGTTTATTACCCTATTATTTACAACACATCCTTTTTTCAAGTGTAACTTAGTTTGGGTGTTAAAGAATTGAAGCTAATTTACGCTAAGGTTTGTGACGCAGATGTTCTGCATTGGTTAGCTATAAAAGCTGCGCACTCACTTTGCGAAATTAATCATTTTAGTTAAATATCAATGACATTTGCCTATATACTTTGTAAGTGTTCAACGTTAACGACAAAAACATTTAGAGATTTGACTACGGGTCAGAGGTATAGGTTTGTGCACTTTTATTACAAGGTTATATGCTCACTAGTTTAGTGTACACTCATGTTCTGATGAGGAAGGGGAGGGGGTTCCTTGAGAGTAATTTAATCTAAATTTGAGGAAATCGTGAAGTTGGCTTGGTAGTGGAAATAAGCAAGTAACACGCGTCAGTGAAGGAGTGCGTGTTGGACATAAGTAGGCCATGTGCAGCGGTTCTGAAGCGGTCTGCTGCCCCCCAGTGGACAGGATAGGTCACAGCATCTACAGGCTATTGGTGTTATTTGGAGTTGTCACCAGCAGGGAGCGCTGTTGCCTTTAGGACTGGTTTGTAATGACGGGAGTGGAAGAATATTCAGTATGTGAATGGCATGGTGTACTATGAAAAAAAAAAAGGTGAATTGTTCAACAACGTCTCATCATTCACGAACATTACAATTGCTGTGGGAACCGTAGACGGTAATTCCGTAAATGATTAATATGTAGTAAGCAATATTCATCAAAATTGCTTATTAATCATTTACGGAGTTACCGTGTACGGTTTTTATTGTGTTTTACGCTCCACATTATCCATATATGTTTTCCTATCAAATTATGAGCGTTATGCTAACAGGACATGTATGATTGTATAATTGGATCTGGATGTGTTGTTACCCGAGGCGACGGATTCATTTTAGAGGTATATATATGGGGGGGTGAATACAATGAACGACTTGGAAGGCGCACTTAATTTTGATACCTTGAAACCTAATATCGCTGTTTATTTTTAATTGCAATCATCAGATCAGGTGGGGAAAAGCCTTTGTTACAAGAGTCTGTTTTGTGAACACGAAATAAGAATCAATGTAACGGATTGCAGCACTCATGAAGTTGCTCTTATTCCACACAGTAGTTGTTTATCAGTGGTAAATTGAGTTATTAGTGAAATAAGTAGCCTTTGTCTGTTTGTCGCTCTGTGTGGCGAATCGAAACTTTTAAGCTCTTTGGTCTGAAAGAAAGCCCTCTGCATCAGTGTTAATATAGCCGGTTACATCGCTGTGTGTGTGTGTGTGTGTGTAACCCGTCGTGTTCGTTCTTCACTGCATGAGTTAGCAGTTGCAAGCTGCGATTTGTACGGACAGTGATGCATGGTGCTCATCGCTACAACCCGTCCTTCCCGGGTGAGTGTGCGTGCGTGAGTGTTGGGGGGGGGAATACTCTGATTACATTCGCTTGTGTCGTCGTAGTTATGTTATATTAACTTCCTGGTTGAGGAGCACTCAGAGCCTCGTTGGCGCAGTAGGCAGCGCGTCAGTCTCATAATCTGAAGGTCGTGAGTTCGAGCCTCACACGGGGCAGAATTTTTGCTATTATTTAGTTTAAAATTGCTAATCTTTTTTTTCCCAGAAATTTTTAGCCTTAAAAGGTGGTAGACATTGACCTCTTGTACTATGTGCTATTTAATTTTTATTAGGGTAATGTAGTCAAACATAGTTAACAAGATTTGCAGTCAATGTGATTCATATAGAGCTGATAGCTAGTGCTAATTTCCAACTCCTGTTCCCTGCGTGGACTTTCTACAGCCCTACAGTACATTACAATACATAATGATACAATTAATAGAAAATAGAGAGAAGATAAAATCAAAAACTCTATGCTGTATAAAATCACAATTAAATTGCCACCTAAACATAATAAACACTATTTTCAAAGGGGTGATGTTTTATTTTTACCTTAGCCAAATGTTAGTTGTGGTGGTGAACATTTTAAATTCAGAAATGGATTTTATTTCCAGTGACAGTGAGTTCCAGAGTTTAGAGCTCTTACAGAAGCAAGCTAACTGTCAGAATGTTGTTTTTAGAATGGGATTTTGCAGTTTTGGTTTGAGGAGCTTCTTTTCAGGCTGTTGCTGTTTTGTCTCTCAATAAATTGGCAGAGTGATTAGGTGCTAAGTTAAGATATTTAAAAATTAGTTTCAGAAAAAAATCACCATAAATCACCAAAGTTTACAAAACTTAGTAGATTATATGCTTTCAGGATGTGACTGATGATGATGATGATGAAGTTTTTTGTCCATAGATTCTAGGGGTTGATTGTACAGTAATCCAGTAGTTTGGTAGCAGTGAGAAGAGCAATGCAATAGGTTGATGTCAGTAATACTACTTTGATTTCAGTTTAATGCAATGTGTTGGAGAGATTGTATTTCAATACATAAAGTCCTACCAGCACAGTATCACATATGCCCGGCTAGCTCAGTCGGTAGAGCATGAGACTCTTAATCTCAGGGTCGTGGGTTCGAGCCCCACGTTGGGCGACATCAATTTTTTATTTTATTTTGATAACACAGCAAATGCATGTGCGAAAGGCAGTAATGTTGAATGTGCTATTGTTTTATGAAGGAACAATACATTAACATTGTATGCAAAGCCCAAGGTAATCAGTATGCTGACCTATAATAAATTTGATGACATACAGGGTATACTTACATTCATAGTATACCCTGCTTTCATTTTTCAGCAGCTGGGGTTAAACACCGTGATCCTCTCAAGGATGAGCATTCCAGGAAATGAATAAGTACAATGGTATGATTATTTTTTTTCCTTTCCTGATGGAATAACTCATCATGGGAGCATTGGTGGTTCAGTGGTAGAATTCTCGCCTGCCACGCGGGAGGCCCGGGTTCGATTCCCGGCCAATGCACTAACTTCTTTTCATGTATCTTTTGGTTATTGTTAAATGTGTATTTTGTTAAACTTCAAATATTAGTCCTGGGACTTATTCTTTAGTGTTATTCTGCCTTCTCTCAACTTGATAAACACAGATGTGGTCTCTTAGATTTTGCATTGTAGTATGCATTTTTTAAAATCAATTTTTTTGTATTTGCGCAACTCACCCACACCGTGTATAGTGGGGGTGGGGAGCTGTTGACCTCTGTTGTCCTCTTTCTACATAGTCAGACAGTGGAAGGAATACTTTGAGGAGCTCCTTAATCCTACCAGCACGCTTTCCGGTGAGGAAACAAAGTCAAGAGACCAGGGGATGGAGGGACCAATCTCTGGGGCTGAAGTTGTCGAGGTAGTAAAGTTACTCCACGGCGGCAGAGCCCCAGGGGTTGATGAGACTCGCCCCTGGTATCTTAAGACTCTGAATGTTGTAGGGCTGTCTTCAGGGGTTTTTCTAGAAAAATTCCGTATGAGGGCGCACCCCCGCTCGGTCGCTTTGCTCCCTCGCCTGGTGATGACAGGCTGTTGTCACCCCCCCCCGCCGCCGCCACACCCCGCTCTGTCCCTGAATATGGCGACTCGGTCGGGGAAACTTCAATTTGGATCGTTTTTTTTCACCGTGTAATGGTTGGATTGGAATATTTTTGGAGTAATAAGAACATATTCGAGGATCAGGCACATTGTCAGGTGGTGGTGCTTGGGTTTTTTTGGAGGAAAAAGATTGTTGTACGGCAGAATGAAGTACAGGGCGAATGATGTAAGAGGGCGCACGCCGCGAGTATAAGGGCGCAGCAAGTAGTGTGGGTCTGCTGGGAACGCCTGGCAGAAGAACCTGTCAGGCTGATCTTCAACTCACACCTCCGGCAGAGCTTCAACCATGTCCCAAGGGTGGAGAGGGACATTGAGTCCGAATGGGCTCTGTTCCATTCCGCCATTGTCGAGGCGAGTGCTGTGAGCTGTGGCCACAAGGTAGCTGGGGCCGGTCGCGGCGGTAATCCCCGAACCCGCTGGTGGATGCCAGAGGTGAGGGGAGCCGTCAGGCTGAAGAAGAAGGCTTACAGGGCATGGCTGTCCTGTGGGTCTCCGAAAGCAGCCGACCGGTACTGATGGGCCAAGCGGTGCGCAGCTGTGGCAGTCGCCAAGGCAAAAACTCGGGCGTGGGAGGAGTTTGGTGAGACCATGGAAGAAGACTACTGATCAGCTCCAAAAAGATTCTGGCAAACCGTCCGGCGCCTCGGGGGGGTGGGCTGCAGCAACTCACCCACACTGTGTATAGTGGGGGTGGGGAGCTGTTGACCTCAACTGAGGATATAGTCGGGCGGTGGA